>WEIT01020510.1:0-17264 GCA_013389985.1 Dryoscopus gambensis | reverse complement strand
TATAAGGACTAGGAATGGGAAAAACACCCCAAATACTATTTAAAACCATCACTTATTGCATGCAAGATAGTGGTCCTTGAAATGAGCAGGGCTGCTCATGGTTGAGAATTCCAGTCCCTCAGCAAAACCCCAAGAAAAGCTCTCCACAGCTGAAATCCCTCTGTGCAACTGGAGCAGTTACATACAGTGGGTACCTCATGCTGAGGTAACTCTCCTTGTGCTTACACACAGCATATATGAAGTAGTGCCACTTATTTTGAGTTTCTGTCATCTAGAGAAATCTGGATGCACGTTTGCTGAGTTCCTTTGTTTTGTCTTTTTTGTTTTTTGACAGAGGGGTTGATTCCTGAGAACGGGATTCACACCAGTCTGTTAGCACAGCACAACATTCCATATGGCCATACATTCCTCCTCACTGTTTACAAAAGGGTGCCACAAATGAGTTGATGTGCTCATCCACTTCCTCTGAAATGCTGAGAAGAAGAGAAGCCCTCACTCCGGTAGGACAGGCAGGAGATACAGCTCTATGATGTGCAGCTTCTGGGAAATGGGTTGGAGCAGGGGCAAAGGGTGAAATGAGAACTTGAAACAGAGGTATTGTCACAAATCCAAACCTCAGCACTGTACGGGCTGCTATGAAGGAAATTAACTCCATCCCAGCTAGACCCAGTACACACACCAGGGATTTTCAGTTCACAAAGAAAATAAATAGATAGCTCATTGCCCTGACCTTGAGCCTATCTGTAGCCAGCTCTACAAACATCCCTGTGAGAGCCTAAACCACCTTGTCAGTTTTCTCCAGCATATAGGCCTGGACATTTTGTGCAGGACAAATTCTGCTCTAATTGGTGACACCTGTACAAACAGACTTGACAGTGGGGTTTGGGTGGGACTGATTTCCTCCTGATGTTTACTTAGGTCATGAATGAGCAAGTAGCAACAGCATCTTTCCATCTGTAGTGTGGTCTCAGTTAACTGGCAAGCTAGAAAAAAATCAGGGAGAAATTTCTAGTCATGGCAATCTGCTACTATGATGGTTAACAGTATACAGATCTGTACAGTAAAAAGATCTTAAAAGAGCTCTTCAAGGAGACAATCTACTTGGGATAATTTTTTCTTCTTTTTTCTCTGTCTCCACAGGATGCCTTATTGTGAAGAAGCACGAAAATACTAAACACATGTAAACTTGTGAACTGGAATTCACTGGCTAAAGTTAAACATGTAAGTCAGACCTGAAAATAAACCATTTAAAAAATTAATCCTGTGGGGAAGATAAAACAAATGTAGAGTGACCACTGTCAGAGCCAATAATTTGCCTATTGTTCATATACCTGAACACCTGCTATATCCTGTGAGTTTCCTGGGTTTCCATCAGGCCTGCCTTCCATGTGGGCTTACTCTCCAATAGACTTCAATGTAAGGGACCAGAAACAGGGGCTGTTTAACATGAGTGCTGCCGGCTGTGTGCAGAAGGATGCTCTGTATTTTTTATTCCCCAATATTTGAGAGACAGCAAGCACTAGCTAGTACCCTGGAGCTCTTCCTTCAATTAATTACCACGCATTTTAATAAAATAACATCCCTGAGCAGAAAAGAGAACAGGGTTGTGAGGACCGTGTTTGTTCCAGTGGCTTACAATGAGTTTTTTTTCCTTCCTGTTTTGATTTTTTTTAAGTTATTAATACAGCACCAGTAGCTTCATTACACCTCAATTTCAAGCTGCTCTCAATTCCACTGTTTTCTTCAACTCTTGGGGTGATGTTTGAATAGTGTGAGATGAAGAGTGTTACTCACATGGTTAATTGTCTTTTTACATGTTTTAGTGTGTCCATGCAGAGGAATTAGGCAAGGCTGGAGGGACTGCAAACCAAAGCCAAGTGGCAATTGATCTCTGTTGCCTCTTTACTGCATTTGTCTCATGCTCTACAGGTATTCAGCTGTGTCAAAGCATCTTCTTAACTTCTCCAAAGCCAAGGATAAGCCTGCATCAAGAACAGTATTGCTATACTTTTTTCACCTGTAACTTTATTATACAGGTGTGTTTAAACACCTACTGTTGAAGTCATATCCCTGACCTGTTATGTATGGTTCAGGGAAATGCCTCCTCCAGCCTGCAGTGGACTTGCATCTGTTGCTGCAGAGATCCTTACAGCTGGGGAAAAATGTAAGGGCTGGATGGGAGTTCAAAGGTGAAGCAACTTTTCAGAAGAAACAGAACACTATGATTATGGTCTGGAAAGAGAACAATTTGAGTTTAGTTCTCTGTATGTTCCTCTGGTGTTGCTTGAGACCATCTTTGTGTGAGGAGGTGTGAAGAAGGATTGCTGTTTCTCTGGGATGGAAATGTAGTTTATTGAAGGAATTATGTGTCAGAAGTTTCCATGGTAGCAGCAACAATAAAGGGTGGGGGAGAAGAGGGTTTTTGAGTTTGGTGGGGATTTTGTCTTCCTTTGATCCCTTCAAAACAGTATGGGCTGATTTATTTGTCTGAACGGGTATCAGTGGTATTCTATTTATCTACAGAAAAAGTGCAGCTGAAGCTGGCACAGGTATAAAAAAAGCATTTTTATTTTAAGCACCTGTCCATTACGTGTCTTACCATAAATTAATTTCAAGCAGAGAGATCACTTAGTGACACCTTTTCATCACTATCAAATTAGATTTGGACACAAGACGTTGACATAAGACTCACTGACTTTGCCATCGCTTGTGAACCACAGACCTTTCCTATCTCTGCACATAATTTAAGTCAATACAGTTGTGGTCTCAAAAATAAAATATTTTGCTTTTATATAAAAAAAAATCTGAATGTTTGGATGTCAGCTGCTCTTTCTTCTGTCTGTGAGAAGTCTGCTTATCACCTGAAGGAAATAGTTAAAATGGCTCTTGTGGGATGCTGATACTGATCTAAGGTGTCTTTTATAACTACTTTTTAAAAAAGCTAGTCAGCCTGACTAGTCTATCCATGAGCAATTAGTACTGTGCAGGATTATTTCTTCACCTCAGGTTTTTTGACAAAATCATGACAGAACTGTACATAATAACACTTGAACTACAGAAGAAACTCTATAATTTCCTGAATAGGACATGGGGATTACAAATGGCAGTCCAGAATAATGAGCAGGGATTAGCTGATTAAATTTTACCTGTGCATGCTATATTCTGTCTCTTGTTCCTGTTTTAGTTAGAAGACTCAGACATGGGTGAGTTGCTTTAGATTAAAATAAAAACTATAGTGCTCTCATCTTCAAACTCAATTAAAAGTAATTACCATTTTTTAAAAACTTTTTCAAGGCAGGGAATTGCAAGATTACACTTTTGCATGTTCTCACAAGTTCCTTTCTCTTGGCATGCGAGCAAGTTGCCAGTCATCGTAGAAAATGTTTTGGCAGTACCTTCCTGACACTTCTGTGTGGGAGGTGTAAGAAGAAATAGGGAGTTCGCTCTTTGCTGCAACCATTCTTTCAAGAAGTGATTTTTGAGGTGGAGTTGCTTTCTGAGAGCTAAGCAATGGCAGTTGTCAAAGATTTCCAAAGGAGAGTATAGCAAGAGTTATAAAATGGCCTTTAAAAAAATATTGATTTAAATTTTTTACTACATGATTAATAACCTGTTGAGAACAGACATGTGCTGTGTATGATCCCTCTTCCACCCAACTCCAACCTCCTAGAACCCAAGTTCTGTGCCTCAGATGCTTTCAGGGAGGCTTTCCTGACTTGTGCTTGGAGCCCTTTGGGTGGGGAACAGCAGGGAAGCCAGGAGCAGAAAGGAGTGATGCCCCAGTCACAGCTGTCTCCTCCTCGATGACACCTACGAGCCCTGGTATGATAGGTTTCTTTGGACTCTGCGCAAATCCTGCAAGGTCAAATGCAGAGTGGATGGTCTCCACTTCCTCTGACCTCGTGGGGCCTCCCAGCTGGGTCTGAACTGCCTCTCCAGAGCCCCGTCTGGCTTCCACTCCCCTGTCCAAGCCAGTGGTGACGTACACCAGGTGATCACAAACACCCTGCCCCTTGTTTAAAAAAAAACAACCCCCAATTTGACCCCACTCCAGTCTCCTCTGTCCAAGCTGGTCTGATGCCTGTTTCCACTCCATGCCAGGCCCGCAAATAAGCAAAACCTCACAGCCCTGCCCTGGTTCCACCATTAAGTACAGTTTGGGATGATGCCACTTCCCACTTCATGGTGTGATTTTCGAGCTGTCTTGTGCAGGGCCAGAAGCTGGACTTGATGATCCTTGTGGATGCCTTCCAACTCAGGATATCCTGTGATTCTATGATTTCTTCTTGCTTCCTCCTGCCAGGAAGGCAGATGTTTACAGATATGGCTACAGCCATGTGTGTAATCCCAGAGCTTGACCTGAGCCCTTTTGGGATAAAGGCTGGAGTCTCCTTGGTGGCCTCTTTTCAGCAGGCTTGCCTCCTTACATTAATCCTAGGTAAAGAAGGAAGCAGCACAGTGACACACTGTTATCATGGCTTGTGTAATAGTAAATACTCTGCTTGGTGACTAAATTGCTCGGTCTTCCCCATGGTAACCTTAAGCAAAAAAAAATAGTAAAAAACCAATAATAAAAATAATGCAAGTCTCAAGAGGGAGGTGAAAAGAAGTCTTTTAGAGGAACAGCATGCAAAACTTATTTTCTGGAAAAGAATGCTCTGTGTGCAAGATACTTGAAGTATGAAGATTTTAAAAGCACAGTCCCAGTTCTAGCATTGAGGAGTTGTTGGACTGTGGCAAGATGTAGCCCAGCACCACTCAAAGGAAATTTGGAGTCTTGCTCCAAGTTGATGTGAAATAAAAAGCCAAAGGCCAGGGCTGTTTCACTATCTTGAAAAGGAATAAATGAAGAGGAGTTTGAATGCAAGAAAGCTGGTATTTAACAGTTAGGATGAAAAAGCTATTAGTCCAAAATCCAGATTTTTTTTCAAAAGAGATATATATTCTAATCCTTTTAGATTAATAATTTTTCCTCTTTAGTTTCTTCTATGTCTTGAGGCCACATGAGTTTCCAATTCCCAGATAACAGGATCAGAATCACAATCTTTTCTGTGACCCCCTTTCCCCTCCACCTGCACATGGCATGTTTCATCTTTTCTCCCTGCTGCCCTCCTGCTCACTGTGCCCTTTTTCTTGAGCTGCCTGGACACTTGGCTGTTATCTCGCTATCACTTTCCCCACAAACCACGTTGAACTGAATGAAAAGGGTCATCTGCAGCATCCAAAAGGGGAAACATTGGCACAAACATTCATAGAAATCACTTGCAAGGAAATGCAAGGAAATTGCTGCAGTTCTATTGAAACTAAATCTAAAAGGCCACCCTGTGCTTGCAGCTATTTCCAGCTGTCTCAAGCAGACACTTCCCCTCCTCGGCTCTTCTGTGCTTATATGTGCTCCAGCTCCAGGCTGCATCTGCCAGACATGAGCTCTTCCCAGACAAACTCACTCACTCCTGTGGATGATCTGCTCTCCTGGAAGGAGGCAGACTTATTTTTCGAATCAGTTTTACTCTCCCAAGCCATATTTCCTTCCAGTGTGTTTAGGAAGATGTGTTTCCCCTAAATAAAGACTTGCTCTCCATTATGGAGGAGAAGCTCAGGGAGTATTTCTGTTGCAAATTATGACCCATATTTGGGGTTTAACAATGTTATTTAACTGTTTCTACAGTTACCAAGGAGTTACATTTTCATTTTCCTCTGTTCTTTTCCCAGACATATCAACATTAACCTTTGAATGTGAAGTGTGTTTATCTTCCAAAGTTTCTAGTGGATACCAGCTAAGAAATTGACTAAAACACTTGTCCAAACAGCAAAATCAGAAAAATACATGCAGTTCATTACTAACTCTTGTCACTAGGCATGATGGTAAGCAACTGATTTAGGCTGATTATTGTCTGATTTGAGAGGTGTTTGGGGCTTTACAGAAGGTGTTACTATTGAGACTTGGGCTTTATTTGATGATGGGTCAAATGACTTTCAGGACTGATGTCATCTTGCAAGAAGAAATTCTTGAGTCATCCCACACAGTTTTAAAAATTTGAGGCCCTTTTGGGAAGAATCTCTCTCTCTCACCATTAGGATAGTACTATGCAGAGGCAGAAAAAGTCAGTGAATTTAATTCAAACTATCTGCAGCTTTTTGGGACAAAATGAAACTCTGTCCAGAAGTTGTAGCCTAGAGAATCACTGATGGTGGCTGTAGTTTTAATAAGGCTGTTTCCATAAGCCATTTTGTAGATTTATATTAATTTCATATCCTTTTGACTGACCCGATCTCCTCTGAAAGTGCTTAAAGTATTTTCTCTGTAAGTGTGCCAAGTGTGGGCACAAGGTTGAGGGCTGACGCTAAAGAGCATCTCTACTAGAACATGGAAGGGAATTCAGGTAATTCAGATGATTGTCTATGCATATGGAAGTAAAAATACAAGTATGTCTTCATTCAACTTTCAACTGGAGTTCAAGTGACATGAGTATCCATACATGAGTATTTGTGGACTGAAAATTTTAATTCTTTTTCTGCTGGTCAATAAGGTGAATGCCTGGTAGGACCTATGCTCATTTCTCATAGAAACAAAGAAAACACAACAGGATCTGCTGTAAAAATTGCATCTAGGCATTCAAGATAAAATATGATTCTGTAATTTCTAAAAAATGTAGTATTAAAAAAATGTATAAAAGCTCTAAAATTAAAATGAATACATAAACCCAACTGACAAAAATAATAACCCTGATTTTCTTGAAATTACTCAAATCTTCAGTGACATTGAGCCCAGGTAAGAGATGAAACTAAAACACTGAACTTCACACCCTAAGGAAACACTTCTAGCCTATTATTGTAGCTGTCTATTGTAGGGATCGTTCTATTCTACCTGTGCATCTTTGCATGGATTCATCACCCTCCAATGTTTCTGCTGGTGAAGTACCTGTACAACTGCTATTGTTAATTATTTCTGGAGGCACAGTCTGGCACTGCCATGCCAAATAGCAGGATATCCATACATGCTGGAAAAACCTCAGACCTCATTATCACCTTGTAATTTGATGGCATTTTTTTGGGAAATCTGTGTTCTCACTGTGAACTGTTATGCCATCTTAACAGCCAACTTTTCTGGGTTTGAAACAAATCTGTGGTATATATTTACTTGTGTTAATGCAAGCTTGGAGAACTCTAAAGCCCACAGTTTAGCAACCACTTATTGGTCCATTCCATCTAGGACGCTTGCTATGCAATCTGGGTAGTGGGGGAAAGAAAATTAATCAGGCATATACATATACATATATATATACATACTTATATATATATATATAGCCTGTCCTTGGGGAGACTTTCTATAAAACTGTTGTTTAGTCACAAGTTAATAACAGTACTGCCACAGGATAATGAGACAGAAACACTTACAATCCATTATTTGCATTGGACATACTGATTGGTAGTGCTGTTGCACATCGAGTGATCTTGTACTAGAAAGGTAATGAATTCACGTCTGTCCTCTTCAGTGCTGTGAGCCATTTTCTGTTAGCCTGAAACACACACGTTACAGGATGTCCAGTTTTAGGGGATAGTAAGATCAACTCTCTAACTTGATTGAGTCCTGATGCTGCAGAACTTGTATGAGAAGACATATCACTTGTACCAGGGTCAAACGCAAAGGACAGATCCAGTCTTTGCCAGCCAATTTATTGACACAGATGAGCTACTTTCAATCTTTGCTCAGAATGAGAACTGACAATTTCAAAGCATTTCTCTCTGAGAGTTCCCTTTCTGGACTAATAGTAACAGCAGTCTCAAGCTAGCAGATTTCAGGGCAGATTAGTTCAACTTAAAAGAGATTCAGAGAAAACTTGGCTTGCCCAGGCTGTCTTGTGAGCTTCTGAGATAAATACAGTTATCTATTCCTGGTTCTCCTGAGACTCATTTCTTCTAATCAACTGGCTACAATGCAGATGATGCAATGTTTTTCTGTGTTAATGTCTGCTAACTCCGTATTGTTCTTTCCGAAGCTGATTTTAGGAGGGTGTGCCTAAATTTTCAGTATGCATTGGTGACTACCCCCTCATTTCCAGCATGCAATTTTACACGTTAGTTAAGACCTGAAAAGCAAGACTCTGTCAAATAAGTTCCTGTCCTCAGTTGTCACTGCTCCAACTAATAACGTAACTTCAAAGCTTTCACTGTGGGAAAGAGGGATCTGGCCGACAAACAATTCTCTGAAAATCCTTCAGCTTCCATTTCTGGTTTCAGACCAGCATGCCTTAATTACAAAAGCTATCATTTCAAGAGAAGGGACTTTTTTGTAATTCCCTTATTTTGTAATTGCAGCTGTATATGCTGTTTCTGATACAGTTGACTGGATAGATCAAGGTAGCCTGGACATTTTAGTGAGGAACACAGTAATCTTTGGTTGCTATAAACAGTACCTATAGTTGCACTTGGGCTAGATCTAATCCTCTGGCAATTATTAAGGGAATGAAAATAGACCTTAGCCTGGGGCAGAGAGGACGAGAAAGAAGTAGGGAACTATGTAATCCTGAATAACAAGAAGGGAGGTTATTCTCTTATTTGTAGAAAAATTATTTCTGGAGTTCACAAAGTATAATATCTCTGATTGAATTGTTTGTACACTTAGCAAAAGATAATTGTTTCAAATGATTTATGAGTAAAAGCATGGGGTTTTTTAATTTTTGTTCCTCTTAATTTCACTATGGTAAGTGTTTTAAATAGACTCTTCCTCATAACTGCAAGCTCTTCTAAATTAAAAACCAAAAGTCAGTACCTCTAGCTTTGCTATAATGCTTTATGAAGTACCATAACAAAAATCAGACTGCATCCTACCCACAGTTTAATGCAGAGATTTATAGGTCCCAAGCCACCAGGAAGCTTGTGGCAGATCTTTCAGCACTGAGCCTCCCGCCTGAACTCCACAGCAAGGGTAGCACCATAAATATTTCAACAGAGACACCAAGAGGAAGCAGCACTTTATAGTTCTCCGGGCTGTATTCAACCAAAGCCAGTTTGAAATTACAAACAAGATGGTTTTTTGTCGGCGATTAGAGCAAACGGGACGGGGAGCCGGGGCAGACGTTCCAGGAGCCTTTTTATTATTTTATTCAGGTATCAGTCTCATGTACAGAGTTGATACACAAGAGATGGTACAAGGCTCACGTAGCCACAGGCAGCCAAAGATTTCCTTGTTACAGAGTGTTCTTAAAGGCTTTTTAGCCAATAGCATGCTTCTAAAGTTTACAGACAACTGTTTTAGCCAATCTACAAAAGCGCACATACATCTGTTGCATATAATACTTGCTTGTTATGCCTTATATAATAATGCACAATATTCCATTATTAAGCTTAAACTTATCTATCTTGCTAAGCATATTTTCTGCAGCTTCAAGACCTATCTCAGCCAAACCTAGAAACTCTAACCATTGTTTTAATGTCCTTGCTTGCTATGTAATTGTATCTTCTTCTATCTTCAAGCTTTTGCAGCCACAGCTGATCCTAAATTCTTCTGCTTCATTTCTGAAACCTGCTGTTTTCTCACACCTAAGAGCCTTTTCACCTTTTGTGTTTCCCACAGTTGTTAAGTCATTCTCCTAAATAACTACCAAATCAGTTATTTTTCAGTGCTAAGCAGCCACCAACAACATCCACGGTTGTCTTTTTAGTCACTTTCTTTCTGTGGTTGTTTTCTTGCGTTTAGGCAATCCTACCTTCATTTTGAAGATGTCACAATAACTGCTTTCTCATTGCACCTTGTGCAGTCGGGCCTTGGATTTATGATAATAATATTGACAGCAGTTGTAAGGATGTTTTTTAAGCCTTCCTTGAGTGAGCTCCCTGCTGCACAGCAGCGTTCAATCACAAGCAGGACATAGCTGAATTATTGAGATAGGATTTCATATGCTTATTCAGTTCTGCCAAGGAGGCAGTGACTGGCAGGAAATCACCTTAGCAGTGGCTGCTATGACCAGGAATAAGGAGCTGAATAGGAAGTGTCACTCCAAACTGACTATCCTATAATGCCGCATAAAGAAAGAAGCTTTTAGGGGTTGACCCTAGTGGGCTGAAATTCATCAGTCTGTCCCTTCGTCCTTCCCTATACCTGTCTGGATTGACACTGGCATAGGGAAAGCTTGCTCCCCTTAGGAGGTGCTGGTTAAATTTGCATTGTGAGTCTCAATGAGTACTTGATCTATTGAAGGTAGTCGGCTGCAGCACTCAGCCTGCCTAGGGCTGCAGGGGGATGTGGCTTGGGCTCAAAGGGAACAGATGTTTGCTGTGTTGCCTTGTGTTGATCACCTTTACAGATATCCAGCTTGATACCACTCATCTCTCATAGAAGGAATTGTTCCTCTTTTTTGCAGCTGGTGGAAAGTAGACTCTGCAGGTTTGATGTAACATTGTTTGAAATACGTATCTCTTCAACAGTCTTTGAGGCAGAACAGTAATTATTGATGTTTGTTTACTTAACATAATAATCCCATACAAACACTGCTTATTTCCTGGCTGAACTTTTTGGTTTACATTTTAACTACTGAGCTCATTCGTGGTGCCATACTTCCCCGCTCCTTGCTAAATGCCTGCCCTTCCCACGTTGTTCTCCCTTCCCCGCCCCTAGTCCCGGCCACCCCCTCGAGTTCTCCCTGTTGGTCCCAATACCCCAGCTCCGCCCATGTACTGCCCCTGTGCCCTGAAACTATTAGTCCATGTGCTGTCTCCGCCCCCCTCATCCCCCTATAAAGTTGAAGTCCATGGGGTGGGGCTTTCGTTCTGCCTTGGGGAATGAACGCATCGGCATGTGAATAAACGTCCTCTGAGGTTCCCCACGTGGGGAGCCTTCTCGCCTCCTTTATCGCCACCATGTTGTGGAGCTGACAGCTAGCCAGAGCCGTGCAGGGCAGCCCAGAAGGGGCTACGGGAAGTGGGACAGCTTCTCTCCCCAAGGAAGCCCCACAGCGCTGTCCGGGAAGGTCTACGGCTGCCACACCATCGCAAGAAACCACACATCACAACACTGATTTTTTCCTATGGATGATGCAAAAGACTAATAATTTATTTTGCAATCTACATGAAGTGGTTATAGCAATGCACCTGCCTCAGATAGGTGGTTTATATAATTAATCAGCCAACATAAATTGCTTTGAACACAGCTCACTCTTGCTGGCAGCCAGGAGCAGGTGTAGATTAGATGAGTATTTTGTCTCAGCTGTTTTGGTTTAAATTAAGACAACAGACAGTCAAATGTAAAGCAAGGCACACGTAGTGTGATGCAAGCTCAAAAGATTTATGCGTTAAAATCATCTAGGACCAGGTTCAATCACATGAACTACAACAGTGATGAAGTAGCGCATAGAACTTTCATTGAATACCAGTTGCCACTGTTCTGTTTGAAGAAACCATTTCAGATCATAAAATAAATGGTTCTTTCTCGTTACTTCTATATACTTACCTGCTGAGTTTATAGAAAACTGTATCTTAATACTTCTCCTACTTTGTAAAGTAGGCTACTTGGATTCTACATCTTACCCTATTTGCTGTGCTCAGAATGACTTGCTTTTCTCATTAAAAGAAAGCCATGTAGTATTAATCTTTTTCTTCAATTATTATTGGAAAGACGGGTTTTCTTACTTCTCCTACCATGTCTAAGTACAGTGAATCCCTCCTCTGTTTCCCCAACAAAGCAGGGCTCCTTCAACCATGCTGTCTTAGTAGGTACCTGTTTATCCCTTGTGTCTACCCACAGTAATTTTGTAACTTGCGGGCTATTTTCTCAACTTGACAGAGTACTAGAGATTGCCAAGGCAGCTTGATTCTTCTAAGATTGGGAAAATTAGGGATACAAGAAGCTCAGGGAATAGGCAAGTGCTCTGAGGAAGGATTTGCAACATGGTTTAAATCTGACTTGGCACTCCCATGGGACAGACACCCTGTAAGGGCCTTGCCTGACAAAAAGCTGTTGTTGGAGCAGTTATCAACCAAGAGATACTTAGACATCCTGATTTCTGTTGTTCTGTTGATTTTAGTCATCCTGTTCACATGAGTCAGAAAAGAGCTGGAAACTGGCAGATGTTCTGCATCCATCCAGTTAACATGTCCAGAGACAAACCTGACTCCAGCTTCCTGTGATTCCTCTTCCTCTCTGCCTGTTTCCCCTCTCTCAGAGGAGCTTTGTTCTCTCTAGCCTCAGGGAGCTCTGGTGTTTGCAGGGCTTAAGTTTTTTCCTCAAAAAACTTGCAGTAATCAGAAACTAAGAATAAATACTGATCTCCATTGCACTAGAAGAAAAGGTCCTGTGCCCTGAGACCTGTAATTCCACTCCCATGGCCAGCACAGATGTACTTGAAGTTCTCTTTAGTTTAGCACTATTCTTTGGTTTTTTCATTGCTAAGGTATTGCCGGTGTATCTGTGCTGTGTAGAAAAACCAAGGAGATAAGACTTGTAGGTGGCAGCATAAAGATGTGTTGGAAAAGTCAGTAAAGAAGGGTCCAGAGTTACTTGTGTTAAAGTGCTGAAACAATATGTGAAGATAAATAGGGGGAGCAAATTCACAGGGTAAATATTTTTCCCAGTTATTAATAAATTCAGATGAAGATGTTTAATATTCAGATGCTGTGAAAGCCATTTGCTCATTGCCATGAGTGGCATGTATTTGATAACACAAAATAAGCACCTCATCCTCCACATGCATGCACAATTCTTCCCATTTAATTCAGCAAGACTAATTATCTGAATTACTGACATTAGCTTGAAGCTATGGATTTGCAGATTGAGTATTGAGTCTCTGGCTTTCAGAACAACTTCTTTAAAGGAATTAATCATGTCTAAGTACAACGGATCTGTCAAATTGTATCCCCTGGCATTGTTGGATGTTTTGGTTGCAAAGCCAGCCTTGTGCAAGACTGTCCTCGTGGCAATAGACAGTGGTTATTCTAATTTTATGGCTCTGACAACCCTAAAATGGCTCATAAGTGCTGGGCAGTTGCCTCACTAGCTGATAGCAGATGATAGCTGATAGCACGTCATTTTGCCTTCCACCTCATTGATGGACTTTGTCATCCACACTCCAAGGATGTCTGCTGGCTATCTGCAAACCAGCTCCTGAACTAGCCCCATTTTGGTTTAACTTGCCATGCAGGCATGAAAACTGCAGTTAATGCACAGATAGATCACAAACTCCTGCCTTGGCAGCAACAATATCAATTAGAGAGACAGGCAAAAAAGAGCAGTGCTTCAGGAATGGGTTCACAAGGGGTGTGGACATCACTGCCTGCAGAGCTGCAACTTCTCTGGGACCAGCAAGGTGCTCAGCTGGAGCAGGTGCATCCTTGGAGTTTTACTGCATATCCATTTAAAACAAAAGGTCATGCTTATCCTTACAGTCCTGCATTTTGCTATAAATTGAAGACTTTCAGTAACTCTGTCACGTCTGTGCTGCGACTGAGGAAAACAGTTGAATGTTTAGGGTCTGGAGAGCTAGCTTATCCAAGGCTGAGCAGCACAGGGAAGGACAGCAGGGACAGGCCATGACTGTGTTTAACCAGTGAGGTCTTTAGTCTATACATCACTTGTCACCCCTTATCTTTGAATGAACTGTTCATAATTAAGTAGTGTGACTAAAGATGTGAAATCCTACATGGCAAATACTGAACTTGCACCTCATTTATCTTTCAAGTGTTTAATGAATTTTCAGCTTCAGCTAATGAATAATGGCAATTTCAGGCCCATTGTTCTACGCAGGGAAATTAATAATGGCCTAAGGATAGTTTCATACCTAGGAGCATGGAAGAGATTGCCAAAAAGCCAGAATGTGGATTTCTTTCTAGAAGATCCAACATTATCTTCAAATTTGTTCCATTTAGTGTTAAGTCCATATTCACAAAGAATCCTGAAAGCACAACATGCAGAATCTGCTCTTTGGGAATAAAAAGCAAGCAAAAATTGCCTTCCTTTACCTACCCTGCCATTACGTTACCAAACATTTTGTTTTCCTCAACAGGTCATCTTTTTTCATGCAGAAAGTTTGGCCAAGGTTGAAAAAGCTTCTAATTGTTAGCATTATATTAATAACATATTAAAGAAACATGGAAGCTTATTTTTTTCTTCAAAGATGTTCTGAAATAAGGTACATTATTGAATAGGAACCGGGAAACGTCCAAGCTCAAGAGCTTGGCATAAAGAACACTTGTCACCACCATTTTTTTTAGAGAATGAGCCATGAATGTTTCCACGATTTCCTTTCTCTGTGGAGTGAGAAAAAACAACACACAGTAGTAGCTGTGGATTCAGTTGGTTTTGGCATTCAAGACCAAGTACAAAAGTTTAAATGAGGAAAGAAAAGCATAGACATGAATGGATGTGTACTAAAACACCTACTACTAGTACTTGAAAAAATGGAAATGCACTTGCACTACAGAAGAATACCTGAAGCAAATGTGCTCTACTTCTCTCACCCCTCCAAAGTGACCGATTTTCATTTCTCACTAGCCTCTCAAAAATGTAGCTAAAGGAAAATACTGAGAAATAAAAATGTGGTTTTCAGTCACAGAAGCAGGAATATACATCTTAAAACAATTGTTTAGCCAAAAAAAGGTTTTAACTGAAAACACTAGGCATTTTTAAACACAACCTGCTAAAAGTTCATGGTTGGTTTTCTTCAACTTCTTATTCAATTTACCATGACCTACATCTCAGTTCTACTTATGAATATAAAATATGCAGTATTTATGCAGAGAATTAGTTATTAATTTTGGGTTTAAACCAAAGTGGGATGAGATAAAGTCATCTTATCAAATACATAATGGCAAATACATATCATGCCATATCCTAACATGACCAGATATGAGACATGTAGGATTTAATAGCTTGTTGCTGGAGGTGACTCCCAGACTGCTGTAGTAGCTCCATGTAAGATCTGATGTTGCTCCTAGAAAAGATGGAATACATTTATTTTAGAAAAAAAAATCACAAAATTAATTTAAAGGTCCTGTCAACAACTGCAGTCTTCAGATTTGCCAGCCTTTGCAAATATTTTCTTCTGGAAGTAGAGCCCTTGAACCAGATTCATGCATAGGTTGTATAGGCTTTCCTTTTCAGAATTATCACTAATCAGGAACAAAAATGTTGAAAAGAATTGTTCTACCTTACCCAGAATGGTTTTTGTAACTTTTAGCTTGACGCTTCTTTGCTACTAAATGCCTTCTCAAAACCTCTGGATGTCAATTCCCGGCACATCAGCACTAGGAAGTTTATTTCAGTCTGGGAGTTAACTAGCCTTACTTTGAAATCATAAACATACTCCAGTGGGAGTGCCCGTAAATGTGTTTATGTAAGTGGCTGTAATCCTGTCATATGACAATCATTAGGATTATCTTTCTGGAAGCATAATTCATCCTGGAGTCTGCCAGGCAGCTGCTGTGATCACAGCCGTCAGGCACATGAATGCACAACCAGTAATTAGACACAGTTAGGGCTTTTCTCTGTGAGGAATTTTTCTGATGGGAAAGACAGTGGGGTTTTTTTCAGAAAACTGAGTAAAGTATCTTCAGGTAAATTTGTCATATGGCAGAAATGACTGCTGCTATCCACCCATATCAGTATTAAAACTGGTGAGAGAATAACCTGGTGCTTCCTTCCAGTTGCCCAAGGGCACCAGCTGAAAGCTCATCAGGAGGGAAGGTAAATTATGGCTTTTAGCTATTCTCTTCTACATTGCTTCTGCTCAGAGTAAGTGAAACTGGTGTCACCTTTCAGGTGGAAGAGTCCTGGAAACCTCACTCTGAGACTCTCCAAGTCAAATTCCTATCTTATAAAAAATAAAAGGTCTTTTCAAAAGCTGCATTTCAAAATAAAACACATTTTCAAAAAGAAAGGTACTTTTAACTCAATAAAATTCAAAGCATATTCAATTCAAAGTATATTATGAGAAGAAGTTTGCCCATTTTCTTATTGGTGGTTTCAGTCAGACTGACAGATTGCTGTCTTAGTAACTATTTTAAGCACTGAAACTGTATGAGTTTAGTTCTACCTGCTCCTGTCCATTTTTAAGGACTGGAGTGTCTTCACTGGAAAAGTGTTCCACAGGAACGTGTGTATTGTGTTTGTCCAACTGAATCATTTAGTAATTGTTCCCTAAGTTTGACAAAATTTTGTCCTANTGAAAAAATGTGATCTATAAATACTGCTTTTACCAACTGCTATGTCTCATTCACTGTTTTGTTCTGCTGAGGTTTTATTCCATGCTGAATACAGTTTTGTTACTGAAATGGATGTAGTTTTTTATCTTTTATTTTTATGTCTACTTTTTAAATCAACTCTATAGGAAGCAGTTTAGCTTCTGTGGACTTTTAAAAGGATATATATTCTTTAAGCTCTTAATGAACTTTTCCAAAACATACTTGAAAAAAAGCCTGCCACAATAAAACGACTGCATTTAAATAACTATTAAACTTGGACAGTAAAAACAAATCTTCTTTAATTTTTCAATATATAATTGGGTTTTTTACTGTGTCAGGTTATGACACTATAAACCAATTGTCAGCAGTGTTGTATGGGTCAGTTTTACTTACTTAGGTACGCACATGCTCCAAGTCTACGAAATGCCCTGTTGAGAAACGCCATCATACACGGCTACAGAGGGATTGAAGGCAAAAGGGTCCAAGTCCATGTAATATTGTGCTGTTTCTCTCAAAGCTGCCCATGATTTGCCAATCTGAAGTAGATCAAAACAGAAAGGAATATTCTGAGCTTTGATACACTGAATAAATACGGTGTGTGACTACTGAGCAGCCTTGCCCCTCTTGTTGAATCAGAAAAATTTCCTCCCTTGACCCAAAGGATTTATGTAACATGTTAATTCCAGACCCGTGCTTTCTTTTTCTCCGTAGATGCTGCTTCCTCTTGAAGNNGCTTCCTCTTGAAGGAAGAAGATACCTGTTCTGCCACAGTGTATCCCAATGTCTTCTGGACGCTGCTGGAGTCCCAGTAGCTCGGAGAATATGGTATATGTCGTTTGAGCCGTATGAATTGATTTGCTGATTCTTCTGTCAGAAAGGGTGCTCCAAGGACACTTGAAACAGAAGCTGATAAATATTCGTAAGATCAGAAAAATATTTTGGAATTTGCACTTCAAAAATATGCTTATATCCACAGAACATGGTTTTGAATCTGTAGTTTATTTAATAGAAATCAAAGATGGTCCTACCTTAGATTCTCAGAAAGAAACTTTGGGTTTTTAAGGCCTGAAGTTAATAAAACAGATGTTCTA
>WEIT01020507.1:52828-71031 GCA_013389985.1 Dryoscopus gambensis | reverse complement strand
TTTAGCCTGTACTGCCAGTCCCGCAAGCAAGTGAACAATAAAGTATGTTCTTAGAGTGCTGTGATAAAATAATGTTTAGGAGAACAGTCCAAAAAGTGCATCTTGTTCAGTTTTAGTGACGTTTGGATAATGCCAGCTTTTCTTCCCCTAATATAAAAAATATGCAAAGTTTATATTAACATATAACATTAAAGTATATCTTTTAGGCCACAAGGCACAGCCACACACATGTATAGACTCACAAAATTATTTGGCCTTTGTGAACCCTGATTAGCAGCTTCTCACGTGGACTTACTTGCAAATATTGTGGTGAATGAACATTAAGGACTAAGGTCAGTCCTCAGAGTACTATGGCATCACTGATAAAGGTTTTTAAACATGAAAGCAACAAATGTTCCCAAACAGCTTTTGTGTGTTTGTTAGCCAGGATTGCTTCAGACAACCTGGATGGGCTTTAAAAGTCTCTTGATAGCAGATGTGCTGTGAATGAAGATTGGAATACCAGTGAAAGACCAACAAACTGCCTCTTTCAACAGCTATGAGCTGGCAGGTCTTTGCCATCTTCTTAAATCCGTTTTCAATTAAGCGATTTTTTTTTCCCTAGAAGGAAAACCCCTTATTCTTTATCTGTCTGAAGATCAGGTACAGTAATGGGTAAGACTGATGATTACTCTGGGGCTGGCACTGTTCAGGACACAACCACCAGGAACATCTGAGCTGTGCTGGGACAACTGTCTCACTTCTGACCTCCTGTTTTCATTCCTTGCCTGCCTGTGGTGGGGTGTGGGGCAGGTGGAATAGAATAAAGTTCCATTCAGGAGGGATTTTCAGCTGTAACTTTAAGCGAACCGGCCTTATCATGGCTGAGGATCAGTCCCAACCATTTTATCTCCTGGGTCAGCTGAGTAGAATGCAGTTTACAGGATGTGGCTTGTTAGAGATTTAAAATTGGACGTCCTGTTTGCTTTGCATGGATGTCAGTCTGTGGTAGCACTTAAAAGCGGAGCTTTCTCAAGGGTCCCTGGCCAAACTGTTGTCTTTCCCCTGTGCCTGTGCACTTTCATTGCTTTGGGTGGCACAATGCCAGATTACATCAGCAGAGAATCAGGCCCAGGCTTTCCAGTGAGGAAAAAGAAGTGAAAATGGCAGTCAGTCCTGCTCAAGAGAAATTAAATATAAATTCAGGCTTTTTCTCTCTCGCACACAGAGAAATGCTGAAATTGCACACATGAAGGTTTTTTTCATACCATCTGTTAGAGAATAAAAAGCACCTGGCCCATTCACTGCCTCTGTTAGAACCCCTTGCTCAGTTTAGCAGACCAAGCATTCCCATTTACCTTTCTGCCACATGTGCCTGGCAAACAAATATTACTGGAGACTTGCAGCACTGTGGTTCTCCTGTGTCACTGTTTTGTACCTGTCCCTTTACATGGTTCTTCAGTTTCAGGAGGGTCATATTCTCTGGATGGCTGTCAGGTAACTTCTAACTAGCAGAAATATTGAAAAATTATGGGCGCACTTGGTTGGCATTATCCCTCAGTAACCAAAGTAAAAACAAAAAAAGATCTTCAAATGCCAGTGGCACTGTCAAAAAACCTGTTTTTCAGGGATACCCTGAAAATCTGAATTGAAGGGAGTATAGAGAGACTATTTTTGTCTAGAAAACCATCTCACAGAATGAAAAACTCATCTGTATGCTTCAGAGGTGCAGTATCATTGGTGGCATTTTGTGCAAACATGCTGGTGGCTCACACTAGCACTGACTGTTCATACTAGTTTGTCAGCGGGATCTGTGACTCAGACAATAAAAGATCATTAAACAGACTTGGTAAAACCCCATGAGTTATTTTGCATGGTACCATGTCTGCCTGCTGTCCAAAGGTGCTTACCAACTGTAGCGTCATTTCTGAGTGCTAAATGTCAGTAATACCATACACTTTGTCCTCACAGAAAGGCTTTCAAAACCCATGCCACAAAACTAGCATCTGTTTCTTTCTTTTTAGCTCTCATCCATCCCCTGTTTTCTTCTTCTCCCCTTTTCCCTATATTTTCTTTTCTTTTTCCTGACCACTTATGCTTTCCATTCAAACCCCATCTTCATGTTTCACTCTGTCTTGTGCAGCAAAGTTTCTCTTTAGCCTCTGCACAGAGCTGGCAAGGGGACAGACTAATGCAATGAGCTGTCTTGGGTAGAAGATGTCTGCTTGCAAGGATCAAAGTTCTTCTTCAAAGAGACAGAAAGTCAATGTTGTGTAATGTCTGAGTTCCTGGTGATCTCCTTGGCAGAGATTTGGGAAGAAGAACAAGCTCATGACTATGAACTGGGGATTTGGTGACCTGGTTCAAGTGCCCTCTCTACTGCACACTTCCTCTCAGCAAGTCCATTACAACCTTCTGTATTTTAGGACATATCTGCAGATGGGGGACTTTTCACAAGTGGATGATGAATTATGAAAATCTGGCAAGGAATCATCTGCCTTGTTTAGCACCAAAATGCTCTTCAACTGGTGGATGTTTTCTTCTCTCAGTGCCTCTATTCCTTTCTGAAAAACAGTGATTTCTTGCCTTGTATATGAGATAAGAACATTATTGGTGTTGGAGCTGTGCAGACAGTGCTGCACTATATGGGTGCCATAAGACGAGAGAATGTTTTGCTATATTTGGCTCTAGAGCATGGAGACACTCATGCATAACTTATTTAAGACCTAGTCTTATGAGCCCCCTCTGAAATAAATAAATGGCCCTTGTATGTGAAAAATTAGCATTATGTAGATTTGTTTAAAATGAATGGATTCTTTTTTGGTGATGAGAAAAGAATATATATTAAAATACCCAGGCACAAACACTTTTTAATATTTTTTTTGGCACCAGTGGGTTCTTTTTTTAGTTGATTTTGTCAGCCACATTTCCTTTCTGAACAGAGGTTACATACAACAATTGGATGAACAATCGTTGAAAACTCTCAGGAGGGCATTCTTGAAGACAAGCCTGCATGAGATCATGTTATGAGTGTGGCTTGGCTGTGCTTTTATTCAGTAGGTGATCTCATTCATTTAGAGTACTAATCATTTTAACAGGGAATAACTGCAGCTATCCAAAAGTATAGCAGAAAAGTGATGTTGCAAGACTTCCTGTGAGTTTTGCACAGAAATATCCATTTCTATGCTAGTTGATTTGATACAAGCTGGATATTGCTGGTCAGATGATAAAAGTAAGTTTAATATGAGTAAATAAGATTATTCACTACAGTGACAGCTTTACCAGGTTTATTGTTTTTCTCTAAATATGCTTTTTATAGGCTTCTTTTAGCTTTTGGGAAAGACACTATGTAAACATCTGCATTTCTAAAATTTCTATCTCACTGGGGGTCGTGGTGGGGTCTCTGGATGCTATCATGATAAAAATATTAAATATGATCTAACAGATTAAGTATCCTGGGACAGGTTAGCTTATGATCACCCCTGAAATGCCTACAGAGCATTTTATCCAATGTTCCTCAATAATGAAGAAATCCCTGACCGGACCAATTATTTTCAAGTTCAAGAAGCAGTACAGGCTCCTGGCTAGAAAACTTAGTTGGGCATAATCAGCTAAAAACTTTGAACTCTCTCGCAAAGTAAAAAAATAAAAATGTTTACAGCCAGAAATAACAAGGCTGGGAAGTTAAATTAGAAACAGGGACAGAGAAAAGGCTTTGGCTAATTCTGGTTTCAATCAGTGACTGCAACAGTCATCAGGAGCAGGCACTGCTGTGGGTTTGAAAATAATGACTTTATTTTAAGTAGACAGAAGTTGTTGGCTTGACCCAATTGCTGACAACCAGTCTCCCCTAAACACCCTACATGGGGCCAGATCCTGAAGTCCTCCTGTGGTTTTTATCCAAGTCCATTCTCACTACAATCAAAACTTGAGCAGACACACTCAGTATTTGGTCTACACCTATTGCAGACTCTTTTTGGTCTCTTAAAACCATTATAGAAAAGTAAATCCCAGTGCCCCGTTTTCATTTTCAAGTCTCAAAACTGTTCTGCACTGTTGGCCTGTTTTTATTGCAGTGAGTTGAGAGTGGGATATAAATTACAAGTCTCTCCACTGTAGCTTCTTGCATCTCCTGCACTCAAATTTCAGCAAAATAATAGATTACCAGCCTTGACCTCACACAGCAGGAGCACTGTATATGAATTCCCGGGGGTGGAGCAGCTTGGGAGTATGCAAGGTCTCCTTCACTGAAAGCTATGAAACTAGATGTTACTGAGCTTCTTGGAAGAGGAGACCACGTTGCCTTCCCTTGGGTAATCTTCCCAGTCTGGCTTTCCCAGTCCTTAGGACCAAGGCCCGCAGACAACCAGTACAATGTCAACGTTGAAACGTTGAAATGATTTAAAAAACCAACCAGGAGGTGAGCATCTGAAAGGGGAGGCAGCCTCAGAGGAGAGAGGCTAAAAAATCCGTGCACACACCCATCACAGTACAAAAGACAAAAAAACAACACGAGGAAAGTTGAAACTGCTGCTTGACATCTGTATAATCTCTATGATTCAGCCTGAGTTTCTAGTCATAGCATGGAGGGGAGTCAGTCTTGTGATTTGGGGCACTAGACTGGAATGTTGGAAAGTTTGAGTTAATCAGCTTTTGTTTAATGGCTTTCTAGCTTTTGTCCTCTGTTAGGACATCTCATCTCAAGGTGCCTCAAGTTCGCCTTTGTTTAGATGTAGCCATAGGGAGGCTATTTCCTACTAGAGGAGCTGGCTGTCCTAGATGCCAGTGAAATGTGAGTAATCTCTGTCATGTGGTGTTTAATGTCTCCAAGCAGCTCGGTGGAAATGAAGGATTTTTTTTCTTTAATAATGACTTCTTTGCAAACACAGAATGAATCTGAATTTTCAATTCCCACCTGAATGCCCTATTTTATTTCAATAATTTGCATCTGAGCTTCATTAGGTATCACAGTGTGATATCTCTCCTAAACAGCAGTCAAGAAAATATTAGGTTTGTACAGTAAGTAGAAGTATTTTCAGACAAACTTTAATTTGAACCAATTTGGCTTCTCTTTCCATTGGATTGAACTAGTTCATTTAGGGAAAGTAATAATCTGTTGTTATGCACAGATTTATCCTTGTGAAACTTTCTCACTGCTCTGAAAGTGACCTTCCACAATGGTAATACATCTGTCTGTCCTGACACAAGGAAAATCTTTGTGAAATCTTTAAAAAAAGTTCAGTGTTCAATCTTCTTTGCCTGAGTACCCCCACAGATGATGTCTGCAACATATTCAGCTGTATGCCTCTAAAATAATTCCATGGATTTAGGAGCCTGAGTGTAATGGAACTGTATTGGGCTGTAGGTGAAGGAGTTTAAAAGGAAAATAGACTGAGCTGTTGGAACAAGTATTAGGGGATCTTTTAAAGACAGAGGTATTACTGCCAGCTTGATTCCAAATTACTGCAGCATGAGTCCCTATGCACATTCCTTTTCAAAGGAGTAATAATTAAAGCTGGTTTTGGCTTGTTCAGCCACCCCCATCTGTTTCTCTTGGTAAATGAAAATATCATAGGGCAAATTTATTTGCTTTCCACAGCAGTACCCTGAACAGCTTTGTTTCACCTCCACCCCTCCCTTTGTACCAAACTGACCTCCACCTGAGGCTGTGGTGGAAGTGGCCTGGCCCTGTTCAGTACAGTTGGCTTTTATGATCACCAGCAGCATGAGAATGTGCTGTTACCCCAGAGCTGCCAACAGCTTCGGGGCTCTGCAGGTGGCACCACCACCTCCTCCCTGGCTTGCTCAGCACTGGACCAGACATCCTCGGAAAGCCAGGTCTTGAGGTCTGACTGTGCTCATAAGCTCCTTTTTTGGCAGCAGGAGAAGTCATAGAGTGCTGCTGTTCTGGCCCAAGTGCTGGGTGCCTCCAAAAACATCCCAAATAGGAGAGATCAAGAGAGAAGCTCTGCTGCTTTTAAATTTTGCTTTGGAAATGTGACCCTGGGTAATTTCTGCCACTGTCATCTTCAGAGGATAATGTGTAATCTTTTCACCTCTATACCACAAAATGAAAGACATCAATCGAGCTTGGCAATTGCATTTAAAACACGTCAGTAAATCAAGGGAAGTGGGCAAATAAAGCAGATGTCTGCATGCTCTGAGTACTGCACAGTGTGTTCATGCAGCTTCTCTGAATGTCTTCTGAAGTCTTACTACCAAGGAAAGAAGAATAATTAAATAAGCTATTAATAACTCAGGGAGACTCCTTGTCTCAAATGTACTTTTATCTTATAAATAGAAGGTCAATCTTAAGAGTGAAAATACATTAAAAATTAATGCTACAGAGAACCCCTGTCCCTTGCCACTACTCCAGCTGTGTTTGAAAGGTAGCACTTATTTTCTTTAATAACAGAGCTTCAAAAGAACCATAATTAAATGAAAAGCTATGGAAATACATGGAATATTAGGGTCTAACTTGAACAATTACCATTATTTTCAGTGAGATTTCCATCATGCCAAAGGTGATTCTTGTAAAATAAACATTTGCATTCTTTTAGAAAGAGAGAAAAATTCTGATTCTACTAGCAGGGTCTTTAATCATCCTCCTAATATTAAAAAAATATTATTTTTGAAACTTCAAGTGTCCTTTTGAGGATGTCATACAAAGCAGAGAAGCAAAGAAACAAGAACCGATTTTCTCTGACCATTATGTTAAATGTTTTAGTTTGAAGGAATTTTATAAATGATTTTTCCTCAGCCTTCTAAAATATTATTTTTATTTATTCCTCTCTGTGGCTTTGAACCGACCTTTGGAGTCTAGAAAGAAAACCTGACTGTACTTCTGATTTGTTGTCCTTTAACTTTTCATTCACAAGCCCTCTATTCAATCTTCCTGCTTAAATAATTTCAGAATCAACTCAACCAACCCCAGGCATAGACTTAAGGCACCTAAATTCAGATTATGGCTGGTCCACTTGCCTTCTACTGCCGGTTGACACAGACAAGCACTTTCTGAGAGTGATCTCAAGCCACTTTAATACTTAAATACCTGTGGGATGCCAATCAGAGAACAAGAGAAGCCCTAAAAGAACAGATACCAGTTCTGCTTCCCTGACTGGCCCGTTGATTTCCCTGCCTCTTTTCCCCTTATATGTCAAGGTCCTGGCCTCCCCACGTTGTCCTCCTGCCCCTGCCCCTGCTCCTGCTCCTGTTCCTAGCCACTCCCTCGGGTTCTCCCCATTTGTTCTGTGCCCTAATCCCGCCCATGTACTGCCGCTGTGCCCTGGGACCATTGGCCTGTGTGCTCTCTCCGGCCCCCTGATCCGCATGTAAAAGGTTTAGGCTTCGTGCCACGCTGTCTCTGCTTTGGGGTATCAGCGTGTTGTCATGTGGCACTCTGCCTCTGGCACCATGTGAATAAAGATGCTCTGAAGCCCCCATGCAGGGAGCCCTTCTCGCCTCCTTTATCGCCACCGTGTTGCGGAGCTGAGAGCTGGCCGGGGCCATGAGGGGCAGTCCGAAAGGGGCCATGGGAAGTGAAACAGCTTCCCTCCCCAAGGAAGCCCCCTGCGCTCCCAGAGTTGTGCGGCTTGCCACACCATCGCAAGAAACTACAAACCGCAACAAATACCCTCTGGAGATATCCTGTCTCTCTGTCTTGACAACAGAGGGTACCTAAAGCGACACTGTGCATAAACTGTGTGTCTCATTTATGTACCTAAAATTAGATAGAATTAATCTAGACCTAAGAGGCTTTAATTTGCTATGCCGTAGTGTATTGGCTGTTGGCAAGGAAATATTTTCCTTTATTTTCTTAAAAAAACAAAACAACAAAAAAATCAAAAAACAAAACCAACAAAAATTTAAAATAAAATAAGAAAATAAACAAGAGCGTACGAGATGTGTATATGTGTTTATGTATCTAATGTGCAACTGCAGAAATAGACTTGAAAGGGCATGCGTCCCCCTGAAACTTCCTCAGTGAAGCAAAATGACCAGAGGGTCTGCTGATTTCCCCCTTGACAGTGCAGCCTGCTGTCTTCTCCACTAATATCTTTTTGCCCTATAGCATCTTCTCACCTTCAGCCACTTGTATTTCAAGTGCAAAGGCTTAAGCATCTACCAACTACACAAATTAATAAAAAAAACTAGTTCTCATTTTTATTTCATTTTCTAATACAAAAATTGCTGAAAAAAATCCATTAAAATCCTAGACTGGGGAATTTTTGTAGCAGTAGTAGTAGTAGTAGTTTAAACTCCTGCAGGAGTTCATGTGCCATCCTTCACTCCATGGTTTTAAATCACTTACCAAGAAAAAGTCGATTTATTGACTATCTTATATTCATTTCCATGTAGAGAAAGTATGGATTAGCTACTCAAGTCTGCCTCTGCACTCTCAGTGATATTGGCACAACTGCTGAAGAGATGTTGCTGTTAAGGCATCCCAGCTCTGGGTATTTCACACCCCCTGTGGCCCTGGCTTTGGCAGAGCACACTCACTCTTGCCATGAGACAGGCAGAAATGGACTTTGAAGAGGAAGGTGTCATCTAGACCACGATGCCAGTGCTCTGTGTCTCCCTGGAGTCCTGCCCCTCGGTTACGTGCACTTCCACCTGGGTTGCCTTCTTCAGCACCCAGATCACGAGGTCCTGGTGCAAAACCCAGATTCACTGATAGCAGCACAGACTATGGTTGCTCCAAGCATCTGACCACAGAAATTACTGGTTCTCATAAAGGTAATCAAAGACAGAGACGATGGATGATGCTAATGTTAGCTAGCATGGACAGAGAAACTGGTCACTTAAAAAGCAACAAGAATGCCCCTGTATTTCCCCTGAAGTTTTCTTAGGGGAAAAATACAGCTGTTTCTATATGGAAATGTTGGAGAGCAGTGCAATAATTTAATGGCAAGAACTCTCCCTAACACCTGTATTACTGGTTTTGAACTTCTGTGAAGTGTACATCTTCTGTATAGCAAATATAAAACTACTAGAGATAGGTCTTCTTTCTTGGCCACTTTTCCCTAACCCTTAGAAGCAGCCCCTCCAAAGGTAGAAAACTATTGGCCGAGGTACATGGAAAAATAAGTTTCTTAAAATTTTACTTAAACTTTTTAACGTATTGTAGTATATTATCACTGGGATGAAAACAGAACTGAAATCTAGATAGATTATTTTAGATAGCTAAGCACTTTTTAAAATAATGATTTGCATTATTTGGTAATTAACAGTTAATAAATACTTCATACTGACCATAGAATTTTCAAATGTGATTATGTAGTTTGGATTTCAAAATCATATGTTTAGACTTAGATTTGGCAGTTAGGAGCTTAAATATAGTTTAAATATGATGGCATTTATTTCCCTCATGTCTGTGTCACCTTGCAATCTGAATGCACTCTATATACCTTACATAATTTTGGATTATCACACTCTGTTTTAACCATAATAGATCCAGAATTAGGATTTCAGAAACCAGATTTCTCCAGGGCTGAGAAACTGCATGATCTGAAAGGAAACAAGCTGTGTAACTCAGATTCCTTTCCAGCAATGTCATGTGTACACCACTGTGGGAATTTTGTATAGTCTCATCACTGACTCTGCTCCTGCTGATGTATAATCTTTCTTAGAGGAGTTTTCAGGATTCCCACCCTCAACTTGTCTTACGGTACATCCAACACACTGGGGAGGTCTTTTTTGACAGTATTTTAGTATTGTTCAGGTTCTGTAGGAATGGGTAGAAAAGTGTGCAAGCATTCTCCAAAGGGATGTATTACACTCTGCTACAGGCTGGTAGGGGAACCCTGGTCTGATACATATCACGTGTATGCACAGCTACACAATTTTGGCAGTGCTGCTTTGCTGTCATGGTCCCAGGGGCACTACCAGTGTTGACAATCTCTACCCAGCCCCCTGGGAGTGTTCCCACCCTGTCCATGGCTCAGAACCCCATTCCAGCTCTCTAGGTCCATCAGTCCCTGATGAAGTGGTGCTGCAACAATGGCAGTTTTCATCTCCCCACAGCCTTGCCTGGCCACAGGTTTCACTGATAGAGGCCCAGCCATGGTCCCAGTTCATTCCCATCCCCAGGGAGGTGGCTTGTGGTCTGGATTCTTGGCTGAACTTTACTGCAGTCCCTGGGTCTGTCCCTCTCCTTTGCTGGAGGACTGTGGGGCTGGGCCCTTGCAATCAGGTTGGGATAGCCTCCAAATGAGGAATGAGCACTTAACTTTCTGCACTCAGTCCAGGCTCAGCACCTATATGTGATGCATCATCTGGTGTTTGTCTTCTGTATTTCTCTTCTGTTTTAATCAAAATGCTCATTGACGAAGAAAGGTTTAACATCTTTCATGGTTCACCAGCTTTTTAAGGCTTAAGTTGTTTGGAGTAGGCTCTTTTCTGTTTATTATTCTCTTTTTTAGATATTTAGTGCAACTCACAATGTATTAGGCTATAGTTTTGGAAAAATTAAACCACCAGCTAAACTAGAGTTCATCTGATGGACTGGATGAGTAGGTTAAAAAAATCCCTGGTGTATTTGTTACCTTCTTTGGAGTAACATTAAAATGGAATTTGACCCATAGAGACAATTTTCCTGCATTTGCAGTAGCAATAATATCCATTTAGTAAATCAATAATGAAAATATATGCTACTTATGCATGAGTTATCTCCATGGAGGCATTTGTCACGTAAGTCTTTACATGAAGATGTCTTAGAAATGCAGTCCATATCAATAATTTATTCTTCACTATATGAGCCAGGCCATCAGGCCATTTTATTCCAACACATTTTTGCATTATCAAAGTACTCTGTGGAAGATGTCCATGCTGACAACTGAGACTATTCCCTGGCCTCCTTGTTGTATCAAGGCCTATCAGCACAGCATTGCCAAGAAGTATTTTTTGACCCTAGTGCAAATCAGGGTTTCAATGCGGACAGAACTACTCAGAAGGAGTCCGTAAAGTGTGGAGTTTCTGTGTCAGACAAATTTATTTAACACAGGAGTTAGTATGGGATAAATAATGACACATTTTGAATTTTAGAAATTTAAGGAGCTTTTACAGCATGATGAAGAGTAGCTCCACTGGTGTTCACAGGTATGTATGCCTTATGTTATCAATAGGAGCCAAAATCAGTAGGTACCCATATTGATAGCTACTGATGCATTGAAGCATCAGTATGCTGATGATAGCTACATATTGAAGTCTGCATTGAAACTAGCAAGTGTGGATGTCTAACAATGCCTATTGATATGGATAGGTGTCAATACCTATTGATATCTATCCCTATCATTACCAATTGATAGGTATCAAAATTGATAGGTGTTGATTGTCTGTTGATGACTATGGATATCAAAATATATTGATATTGGTAAGGCATTGATGCTTATTGATATCAAAATTAATATCAAAAATTATAGGTATTAGACAGTTATGCCTATGAATACAGGTCAGTATTGATGAAAAAAGCTGTCAGTAATGGCTGGCATAGATGACTATCAACAAGTATTGATATTGATAGGTACTGACAGGTAGCCATACCCATTGATACTGCTACCTGTTGATAGATATCCAGATACAAGGTTATTGATACTTACTCATTGTTTACAGTACCAGAAGGTACCAATGAGTGGCAATGGCTAAAAATATGAATAGATATTGTTGCTATTGATATTGATAAACTTCAATAGCTCACTGTTTTGAATCTTCTTGATAAATATTATCAAATGGTATTGTTTTTCATATTTAATAGTGCATATTGAGATCCAAGTCAATATCCAAAAACAATAGACGTAGATACTCATCACTATAAAGAGATATCAGATTTGATAGGTATTGATGCCTATCAACAGGTATGGATATTTGGAGGTATAAATTTGTATCAATACCTCCTCATATCAGTACCCACCAGTAGGTATGCAAACCAATAAATATCAAGGCCTATCATTTGATCTAAAAAGGGATCTACGGTGGTAGGTATCAATGCCTATTGACAGAAAAATGTACCAATGCTTATTGAGAGGTATTAATATTATCAGTTACTAGTGATAGGTATTAATATTGTAGATATAAATATTAATAGATATTCATAGATACCAGTGCTCGTTGATATAGGTATTGTTAAGTACTGAGGCCTTAATATTACCAACAGGTATTGATGTCAACTCCTATCAACAGTTATCAATACCTATCAATAGATATTCAAATCCAAAGGCAGTGCTAGTTATCAAGTCAACAGGCATTCATGCATATTGATATCAATATGCAGATCAAAATGGATCAGTACCTATCAAGATCTGTCTGTATCAATAGATACTGACATCTATAAATACAGATTGATAGTGATACCTATTGTGAGCTCTTAAGATATAGCTACATATGCCTATTTCTATTGAGATATATATACATATATTTTTATATCTATAAATACGTATATAAACATGTATCAATATAGACATCAATACTGATAGGTATAGGTACAAATCACTGTATATTTACATTGACATATAGATGTATATAAATGCATATAAGACAGAGAAGACAGTACTTCCTCTCAATTGCTTTAGTTAGAGTTGACACTGGGGAAAGAAGTACGGGATTCCTCTTTGCAATAACCAGCATATGAGTTGCATAAAAAAGCTGTGTGGCCTCCAAGCAAGTAAAAAAGATATTACTTTTTTTCAGCTTTTGTGGCATTAAATTCCTCATAGTATATCTGATACTTCATATCTGTGGGAAAAATCATAAGCATTTATATTTTTGAGAGCCATCATGGATTGTGGGAAGGAAACACAAAATCAAGGACAAAAGACCAAATTTTTCTTTGTCCTTCCTCAAAAATATAATGCAATGGGGACTCCACTGTCAAGTGATAAATCATTCTATATGACAAATACAAACTCAGTCAAGAACTTCCATGGTATCTAGATGATAGAAAATATTTTGATTTTGTAGTTGCAGGAGACAAGTAAGTTGAGCAGGTCATCAAAACTGTATGATTTCTAAGTTTATGAAATGAAATAATGGTTAAAAAGTAAAGAATTTCGTACACCCTGATATCTCAAGGAAATCAAAAAGATCAGCAAGCACATGACACTCACAAATACTAACTTAAAAAATAGACCTGAGAAACTTGCTGTTTTGACATGAGTCTGGGGGCGGGAGGGCAGTGCAGGGTGTGGAATGAAGCGGGGAAAAGTGATCTAGATAATTGTGTACATATAAAAGGCCAAATCCTTAGGCCATAAACTAGGCACACACCCAATGATGTCAATGTGTTTGGCTTACAGGGGAAATAAAGCAACATTTTATTACATGCTAAGTGAGAATCTTTGCTTGACCAGAATGAGGGAAAAGTGCAAACAGGTGCTAGCTCAGCAGGAATGGAAACTCAAGAATAATAGCAGCTTTTCCTCAGGCTCATAAGCATCCTGAAAGACTACATTTCTGTCAGTACCTTAATAAAGAATTATCTACTCCCCAATCCTCCTATGTCTGGGTTTGAGGCTATCTGCAGAAGCTTTTGATTGTGAAGCTGCTTAACATTATTTCTCCATCCCTGCCTTTACTTGTGCACAAGCTGTTGCAAAAGCAACCCCCTTCAGTCAAGGAAGCTGGGGCCCCACTCTCCTCCAGTTCGTGGGGAAAGAAAGGAGTCATTATTGACACATGCAAGTGATTTGAGAAGAGACTGTCTACTCCGATAGAAAAAGACTTAGTTGTCTGGTGAATCAGGAAATGTCAGACTTTCTAAAAGGTTAATGGGACATTTTAGAAACACATTAAATCTAATCTTACAGCATGAATGCTGATGACTTTATGTTGAGATCCTAGAAATAAGAAAGGGCAAGAAAGAATATTTTAGGTGAAAGTAAGTTTTGACTGGGGAGCCAGAAGAGAGCTTTATTGTAACATATTGCTAAATTTCTTCTTCCATATAGGGCTGGCAGTCTGCCTGGTATCGTATGCTAAAAAAAAAGGATATAATACCAGACCATTTGAACTGAAAGCAAATTTTCTTATACTTGCTGAAGTTTAATTAAATGAATGACCTGGTCAACTCTAGAAGTGAATGAAATTAATTTCTTTCAGAATTATCTACTCTAAATGGCCTGTGTAAAACTTCAGTCACTGCAGGGAGTGGTGGGGGACTGCATAATGCTGTTAGCATAACCTTTCCAGTTCAGTCAGAATCATCTGTGCCTCTTCTGGTTTAGCTGAAGAATCATTAAATATGGAATTCATAAATAAACACACTTTGCATGCAACCTTTCCCCCTGCATTTTACAATCTCATGGGCATTAACAGAAATAGAAGCATAGGACATGGGGGAACAAACAATGGAAGTTGTTAGTTGGGTTTGGTTGCATAATTCATGCAGTTTTGTACCATTAGATTTTAAGCAATATTTTCTGTAGTATCTTCAGGTTTGAATTTTACTTTTAGGTCATTAGTCTTTTGTTTGTGACTTTCTTTCATTGCCTGGCTGCTTTGGGGAGATTTGCCTTTGCTAGTTGTTAGCAGGTTTTTACAATGTGGGCACAATTGGTTAATCCCATAATAGAAACCTGCTGTGTGGAGAGTGCTATTTTTACTGTACATACCGTATCTCATAGCACAAGGCAGTTTTAGAAGGCGATACAGCTGCCATTAAATCTATACATCTCAAGGAGGGCCATGAATAGCTGCTCCTTGTGTAAGGACATATCCTGCGGTTCTATTATCCCAGCCCAGGCTCTGAGTAACACTGTTCTTTAGCAAATCAATATCCTTACCTCTCCTTTTTTGAGTCTTTTTGCGTCTCTCACTACATCCATTGTTCCTGAAAAGAAATAGAGCCTAAGTCTCTGCTGACCTGTGGGTACATGTGCCAAACTTAAATACCAGCAGGAACACTGTGGGGCTCCCGTCTTTCCAGGGAGGCCAGGGTGACAAGGGAAGAGGTAAGGTGCAGGGCAGTGGTCCCTGCTGCTGCAAAGATGGTGTCTGAACAACCTCCAGGTTAAAATTAGCCACTGTGACTTAGGGGTTTTACTGCTGTCAGAGTAAGCAGCCAAACATCCTGGATGAGTCTGCACATTGTGGCCGAGCCTCATGCAGCACAGGTTGCCCGGCAGAATGTCTGTGCTGCAGCCTCTCTCTTCACAGTCCAGAGATAGATGTGTTCTGGTTCTCCCCTGTCCCTTTTCAGTAGCTCCTGCTGTAAGGGGCACGTTGGGAACATGCTGTGTGCACAAGTGTGCGTGAAGTGTGTGGGATGGGGGGGAGGCAGCCACGCGTGCTCATCAGGTTGCTCATTTGGTGCAAAATCTGTCCATGTAGTTCTGCCAAATGCAAGGGTTCCTACCTCGCATTTTCAGAGCCACTCAGATCTTAGCCCCGCTGGGGTGCTAGGGTTTAGCTCCTACTGTTCTTCTCCCAACACAACATAATTGCAATCAGATTAAACAAAACATGAGAAAAGGTGCCTATGGACTAGATTTATAAGTGTCTGGTCTGTTCCCAGGTCAGTTTGACGAATGTTAGGCTTTAGTCCATATGTTACTTTTCAGATTAAAGAAGCAAAAGCATACAACAGTGGTCTTAAGCAAGAGCTACATTTGTTAATATATCCTGAAGAATGTACTTTTTTTAGAGACTGGACATCTATATCAAAGTATAATCTCTCGGCAGCAAACATCCAAGTATCATTCACCTACAAAAACCTTGGCACATCTGTACATTTATCAAGTCATAAAAAAATCCTTAAGGGGGCTGTCATGTTTCCCATGAATCATCCCAACCTGCATGCACCTCAATCTGAACCCTCTGGGCGAGGGCTAAGGCAACTACTGCTGATTTATGGAGGCAGACAGCTTGGAGTCCCTGCCAGGGAGTAAGTAAATTGTGGTGACTATGTGATAAAAGGGATAAAGCACAGTCATTTTCAAATGCTCATTCATGCAACTCTTCTAGAAGAGATCTGCAGAAAGTAATGAGGAGGTTTATATGCATTCCTACTGACCTACACTTCTGCTGGAAAAAGTTCCAAGGTTCCCAAGTATATGAAGACTGAAAACACTTTCAGCTCTGGCTGGGTCCTGGGGATGTGCCCAGTTTTCCATGTAAGTGCCACGAGGAAGACCAAAAGGTTTCTGTACTCACACACACACACACATACACACACATACACACACACACACACAGAGGAGTTACTTCATTAGGATTAAAAACTAGAAACCAGGAAAATTTAAGTGAACCCAGAACTAGTGGCAAGCACTGAAAATTGATTTCACTTTTGAAGATATGTCCCTGGGTGCTGCACCCTTTGGTGGTGGGTTGCTGCTCACAGGTGTGGCAAGGCAGCAAATTTAATAACTAATTAATAACACAATATTAATACAAAATTACCCCCCAGCTGTATCCACTGGGACCACTTGCAATTCTGTGTTTCATACACAATGTATGTCGGTATATTTTGTTCAGCATTCTCTGTAATAACAAAATTATTTCTTCTTTTGAGTCAAGTCATGGGATCATATTCAAAACTACCTACAGAAGAGATTGTAATTAAATTCAGAGATGTAATTGGTTTCAGTGTGTTGTATGTCCACTAACTAATGCCACCACCTCCCCACTCCAAGTAGATATGTGTAAGTATATTTAGCTATGTGTCCCTCATGTGCCTCTCTAGACATGCATGTGTGTGTTTGCTTGTGCATGGCAATTACTGTATATGCACTAAACCTTCGTTGGTAATTATAAGTCAGAGTTCAATATGACATCTATGATTGTAAAAACTGTACTCAGTAGATAAAGTCATGAAAACCTTATAATAATGTCAAATTTCCAAAGATAGCCTGAGAAACTAGAAAAGTAGAGGATTGTGAGCATGAAAATTCTGTTATACAGGGGATTCCCTATGCCTAATTTAAACCCCATTATTTTGTCCTAAAATCATAGTTTTGGTAACGCTCTTTTAAAATCTGATTATTTAAAAACAATAATTATACAATAAAAACTGAGGAAGTTTTCAACACTAGAATTATGTCTGCATTTTTTATATTGATGTATGTGGGGGTTTTCCCAGAAAGAAATGTGTTTGCCAGCTGAGTTGTCTCAAATCTCTCCATGTGTAATCTATGGCCTTGAAAATATTTGTTCAAGTAGTTGGAGGATAGCAAATATAATAATTTAAAAATATAAAAGAAGTCAGTTAGCAAGCAGACCTGGGTCTGTTCCTGCACTCTGAGCTAAGCCACTGTCACTGTACTTTTTTCTCTGTGCATTGCAAATCCTGTCTCCGAACTGTCCCATCACTTAGTCATTATTTATATGTTAAGGTCTAGTCAGACAGTATCCCTACTCTAAGTCTTAGAGTCATAAAGGAAGATGAGGTGACTGTATTTCACAGTGGATCAAGTTGGCTTTTTTATGTCATCAATGGATTTTGATTTAGCCTCCCCAAACATTAAAAAAAAGATTTTGTTTCGTTTTGGAGGGATGGGGAGATACTCAGTAGGGTGGTGATATGTGAGCAGATTTTCCCTCCCGCTTTTTATTCTGTTATTACTTTCCAGTATCTCCAGGCTGCACAATATTCCTTGAAAGCAAACACTTTATGCAAAGCAGCTGTCTAAGGAAGTTACTTTTACTTTTCCTTGCAGGGTGGCCTACTGAACATGATTAACTTGACTCTGATGGAAAGAGAAAAATAACCTGGAAACATCTGGCAAGTTCCAAAGCAATGCCTAACATTTTCTTCCCTGTAGAATTTAATTCAGAAACATACTTAATGGGTCCCCATTTACACAAAGCTCTAAAGGTTTTGATGCAGGGGTTTGGGGATTTGGGGTTGGTTTCTCTCACCCCACTAGCTGTAGCTCTGTAATATTTTATCTCATATCCCTGAATCCATTGGAAAAAATGTGTGATTACAAGGTGGGCATGGTGTTGTGTTGAAAAGATGTTTACTGTTCCAGGCTTGTTTGTTGTGCTTTGTATGCACGTTTGAGTCTTGAAATATGTGAAAATTAATTTCCTGTGTTCCATGGCTAAACTGGCTAAAATGACAGTTGAAATGTAATTTAAGGACGCAAACAAATAAAAATTGTTAAATGAATTTTTAGAAGTTAAGGGAACTTTAGTAAAAGTTTTAGAGGATTTCATTCAATTCACTGGGTAAAAAATATTTTTTTTGTGAAGTGTCATGTATGAAAAGTCATTCTTTATTTTTTTTTACA
>WEIT01020507.1:14520-48131 GCA_013389985.1 Dryoscopus gambensis | reverse complement strand
ATGTCATCAACACAATTTATCTTTTCAAACATGGTAGATGCATGAAAATGTTAGAAGTCTTGGAGAACTGATGAAAAAAACATTCAAGCCTCATTCCATTCTAGCAAGGCCTAACTTCAGGGCATGTAGTTAGGATCATGTTTGACCTTGACACTTCATCTCTGCAACCACTGCAGGCCCACAGATCACAATCCTATACAGAGCCATACAAAGCCATCAGAAAACACATCTGGTTTCCCTAAGAATCTCAATATTTAGTAAGTTCTTACACTGCATACTGAAACATATGTATGATATAGACAAAATCTGGAAACTGCTACAGTGGGAGAATCAGGAGGCCACACTGATACACTGAAAAAAAAAGTGTGTTACCTGATGGAAACGTGCACTTCACCTAAAAACCAGCAGGATATACTGAAATATTTCTAAAGCTGCCACATATTTGGTGTATTACACTCTGGAATCCACTGTGTCACTGTGTACCTGATTATGAAATGTCTTTGTCAAGATAGTTCAATATACAAGGAATACAATGCAATAAAACTTCCTTTACTGTGGGATGAAGCTTGTATATAGTGGAGTTCTAACACTCAGTAGTCAATTATCATTCCAAATCTCTCTTCCACTTTTCCTCCTGTGCTAAGACATTGCAAGTTACTTGACAACTTTTCAGAGTACTTCTGTTTTCCATCTAAGTCTGTTGGTAATACTTAAAGAATTAAAATTTACTGTAAATAAAAACAAAATAGAGGTAATTATTTGTCACTGTTACATACTTGTGAAAACATTTCCTTCGCCTCTGAAAGAGTTTCATAGGTTTTAATACACTGAAGATAAAGCTGGAACTTTCATCTTAAAACTAGAGCCAAGTAGATTAAACTAAAGAAATAAAAATCCCGGAAGGTCAGCAGTTTTTAAAATAACTGGGGTAATTTGACAGCTAAACTAAGTTATGAAGAGGACTGGTGGCTAGATTGTGCCCAAATTAGATCCTACTAAATTGAGTAGCTAGGGTCAATAACCACTTCTGAACATCTTGGTCAAACCTCTTGTGGTCAAATCAGAAAACACTAGGACAAAACTGTAATTGTCCATGGCTCAACTAACATAATGAGAAACGACTGAAGTGAGTGCATATTACATTTTACTGATGTTGAAACAGTTTCCCAAATTGTTTTGGAAAGAGTAAACACATTTTTTAAAGTGATTTGATAACAACTTCTGCACTAGCAATGTAATGACAGCAATTGTAGGAAAGAAAAAGTAAAAAAAAAAGAAGAAACTTCCCTGAAAAATAAACACTCATTGAAAATATATCATAACATCAATCCATGGAGACCAAATTCATCACATTCTATCTAAAGATAGAATTTATATGGAATGTGTATGTTCAGATAATATGTGATAGAATTCTAGAATTCCTGCATCCTTTTTATCTTTCTCCTATAAAAATTAATTAATATTATAAAGATTTCTAGATATGCTGAGGAGCTGTCTCTTTTCTCACTTAAACAAGGACCTCATATTATGGTGCTTTTATCTACAAAAGACCCACTTCTCTTTTTATTCAGTGAGATAACTAAGCATTTTTTTTGCATAAATTAGAAAGAGGATTCTTTTCAGTTAGCTGTAATGTGGCTAAGAGCTATTTAAACATTTTGTCTTGGTTTGATATGCTTTCATTGTTAACTAGCACAATCAGGTTTTTTAGTGAACTGAATGGAAGAGAAAAGAGAAATCTTCATTGCTTGTCAGGAAAGCTGAACAGCAAGCATTATTGTCAAAAAAAAAAAGCACTTTTGAAAAGATTTGTTCGTGCATGGTAGAAGAAGTACAGTTCAGAGACAGGCATAGAATGAATCTTGTTTCTCAGGTTTTTCTTAGAGATGAGCACATGATTTGGGGCAAGTGGGCAAAGTGCAGAAAAGCTGGGATGGGCTTAGGCTCAAATAAGAGTGACAAACCATGGATGACATAACTAAGGTGAGTGATACAGCACATTTTACTGGAAGCTGGTAAACTTCCAGATGTAATGAGTGCATTTAAGTATGTCATATTCTACAGAACACAATATAGAGAGTTCAGGGAAATATTATTAATATTTCATTGCACATCTTTTTATATGAAATATACATCTTGTCTGTGCAAAGTACATTTTCAGGAGCTCGCAGAATTCTAAGAATAGGATATAAGTGTCTCAGCATTAAGCCTGAATATTTCATTACATCATAAATATAATATGTTTCAGTATATAATGGAAGACAGATAACTAAATATTTGATTTCATGCCAGTCATAGTGAGCCTTCGTATGAAGAGCTGTTTTCAGCATCGTGACCCAATTGCAAGTGCCATGAAACATTTGACAATAGTGTCAAGATTCAGTAAGAAGTGGCTTACGTTAGTGTTGGATATTGTAGCAATGTGGCAATATCTCTGTTGCAGTCTACATCCAACCTTTATTATCATCAAAAATGCCCTGCTGCTTCCAAAGTAACAGACTGTGGTTTTCTGAAAGCTTTCCAGGTTGAAGTTTACTGAGTATGTCAAAGTCCCTTTCCACCTCCGATTACCAAACTGGCTGTTCTGTGCATTGCTAGCTCTCCATTTCATTCATTCCCTCATTTTAAATGGAAAATACCCTGTCTTCCCCTAGCAATCAGCTACATAAGTCACCAGGTGTCTCGAGACCACTTGGTATTCATAGGCTAGTACTTGTTCCAGCTCAAAACACAGCTAGCTTTGTATTTATGGTACTCCAGCAAATGTAACCTTTAAAATAAGAAGTTTTGAAATGCAAAGTTCATGTGGCTACTCATATTTTCTTCAGATGGAGAGGTATTTATGTACAGGGCACTAGTTCAGCTACATTAGAAATAAAGACAATGGTTTGGTTTATTTACACTGTGTCTACAGTGATTTCATCAGTATTGCATTATTTGATTCTATCCCCTCCTCATTCTTTGATTAGTGCAAGGTTACACCAGAAACTATTTCACATATTTTGTTTGTGGCTATTTGGCATCTGCTGCAAGTCTCAAGCTATTGCAGGGGAAGGGAGAGACAAAAGATTTCTACCTAAATCTTTGTGGAACAGCCACTCATGTCTTGATGATGCAAAAATGTAAAGCCACAATTATTTTGTGACATATCTTTAGATATTCTCTTTCAGAGAAAAACTAGGACAAAAGCACTGCAAATCAAAATAAGATTGGACCAGAAGGATAGTAGATAGTGGAGTAAGACAGCAGCTTGCCTGCTCTTAGGTCCTCAACGTTTAGGACTGACAGAGAACAATCTTTCTTCAGGAACGTGGGTTAAGAGGACATTGTTCTACCTAATATCTTTATGCAAGCACAAGGAAGCTGAGTTTCAGTTTTGCAGTGTCTATGCCTATCCTTCTGGTCCCCTTTTTCCTTTTCTCTTCCTTTGTCTTCACCCATTCTTCCTTTCTCCTTGATCACAATCATCCTCCCCTGATTGCTGTGTACATTTGTGACTGCAGTCTTGTTAAACCTGCAGTCTTATTTCTTTTCCAGTACCTTACAGCTTCAAAGTGAGAAAGAATACTCTTAAGTCATTTTGCAGGGCACTAACCCTTTAGAGAAGAAAATCATTAAAGTAGAGGAGTGGAACTCCCATTTTGCAGACCAATGCATGCTTCAGCCCAGGCTTTGTAGAAGAATGTCCCACGGGAAAGTCCTATCCCATAATGGAGGAAATCCTGCCATGCCTGACTTTCAGGTCCTGGTCTCAGGGAAGTGTTTGCAAGTTCTTTGTGAAATCTGGTGTTAGGCGAAAATGTTGAACTGTTAGATCATGCCAAATGCTTACAGCCAAAGGCAAACTGCAGAAAACACACCAAACTGCAGAATATATGCTTCATGCAAGTCCAGAGGATACCTGATAGGATGTAATCTCTTGGCTAAGCAGTGCATTATTACAAATCTAGGATCATAAATCAGGCTGCTTTACTTGTCCTCCAAGCTAGAAATGGTGTGGGAAAAGAGCTTCCACGGATCAGGATTTCCTTGTGTGTTAGTTTTTATATCTACAAGAGCCACTGTTGAAAAAAGTGATAAAATTTGAGAAGTATTAAGCATCCTTCCTGAGTGAGAGCAGCTTTCCTGAATAAACAGGCATAGGCAGGGACACTAATGTGCCCGCACACCTACACATTGTGAGTCTAATATGAGTGTTCATGGAGTTCAGTTTTCGTACTTCCCTTGCATTAGTGGAAAGCTGAATTATTGCAGTATGGTTTAGAGCCATTGTGTTCAACCCTCGCTCAGGAAGGTTAGTAGTTTTGCTGGAGAAGACAAATCTATCAGTGCTCAAATCTATCTCCTCAGAAGTTAACAGCCCAGGTGCACACTTGAAGAACACAGTTCGTCTGTACTGCCCTGCTGTTCCCCATTGAGCTCTTTACATGGGGAAAATTAAAGAATGGCTTAGGTAGATGCAGGTGTTTTTGTCTAGTGATACTTTAGACCTGAAAAGCATGAGACAGTAAATACATGATAAACACAGAAACACAGTAACAAAAGAAACTGTACAAAGTATAATTAAACATCAGTTCACAAAGGTGGGATGAAAGAAAGACAAAGGCCTTAACATCAGCCCCTGGAAATCCCACATTTACAGAGAGCAAATGCTCAGCACTGGCTGTATCTTATGTCTCTCTTAGACAAGAAACAAACAGAGAAAATAGTAGTAGCTACAGTCAAATAACTTTTTAAAATAAATTGTGCTCTCTTCACAAGGGTTTGAAAGCACAGTCAGGTCCCTTGACATTTTGGACATGGTTGTTTCAGGAAGATTAGCAGAAGGTAATTTTGTGCTAAGTGGCCTTGGCTAAATTGGCCTTGCCATTGCTTTGGTCTTTCAGTACCAGCCACATGTGCCAATTACAAAACTCACTGTGGTTCCCAGCAGTGTACTGCAGACAATTAAAACACTAAGCAGAAATTTGTGGGTTTGTAATTTTCCTGTGGAAGCTGCTTTTCGGGGAAATGTAGCCAGCCAGACTTTCAACAGAGACATATAGAATCACAGAATAATAGAACAATTTAGGATGGAAAGGAACTTTGAAATCATCAAGTCCAGCCATTAACCCAGCACTGCCAAGTCCACCACTAAACCATGTCCCTAACTGCCACACCAATGGGTCTTCCAAATACCTCCAGGGATGGTAACTCAACCATTTCCCTGGACAGCCTGTTCCAGTATTTGACAACCCTGCTGGTGAAGAAATTTTTCCTAAAATTTTAACCTTTCCTGGCACAACTTGTGGTCATTTCCTCTTGTTCTATTTCTTGCCATTTGGGAAAGGGGACCGACACCCTCCTGGCTACACCTTCCTTTCAGGCAATTGTAGAGAACAATGAGGTCTCCCTCAAGTCTCCTTTTCTCCAGGCTAAACACCCCCAGCTCCCTCAGCCATTCCTCATCAGGCTTGTTCTCCAGACCCTTCACCAGCTCCATTGCCCTTCCCTGGACATGCTCCAGCTCCTCAATGTCTTTCTTGTAGTGAAAGTCCCAAAACTAGACACAGCACTTGAGGTGTGGTCTCACCAGTGCTGAGTACAGGGGGACAATCACTGCCCTGGTCCTGCTGGCCACACTATTGCTGATACAGGCCAGGATGCTATTTGCCTTCTTGGCCACCTGGGCACACACTGGCTCATGTTCAGATGCTTTCTACCAACACCCTCAGATCGTTTTCCACTGAGCAGCTTCCCAGCCGCTCTGCCCCTAGCCTGTAATACCTCTTAGGATTGTCGTTTCCCTAGTGCAGGTCTTGTTGAACTTCATACAACTGGCCTCAGACCATTGATTCAGTCTATCCACATTCTTTCCTCCATCAGATCAACACCCCTGCCCAGTTTGCTGTTGTCTGTGAACTGAGGGTGTCTGAAGTCTCATGTGGCCTGTTAACTACTGTTCTTTCATGCTGGTTAGATATAACAAACCGTCTCTAGGTTTGCGCTTCCTTGAACTTCATACAACTGGCCTCAGACCATTGATTCAGTCTATCCACATTCTTTCCTCCATCAGATCAACACCCCTGCCCAGTTTGGTGTTGTCTGTGAACTGAGGGTGTCTGAAGTTTCATGTGGCCTGTTAACTACTGTTCTTTCATGCTGGTTAGATATAACAAACCGTCTCTAGGTTTGCGCTTCCAGGACACCTTGATTGTCCCAGGCCCCAAAATGTGTAAACTAAAGCCTTGAGAGGAGGCACAAACTTGGGGTAATTACATCACTACCTGAAATTATAATTGGAGAATTAATTATATGCAAACGGACCAAACTTATAAAAGTGTGAAGAACTCATGACCCAGCGTCCATCTTGAGTGGAGCCCCTCGGAGGCTTTACACTCCCAAGGTGTACCTTTGAAGGCCCATCAAATAAATACCTACTTTTTTTCTCTTAATTTTGTCTGGCCTCTGTTTTCAGGTGGCCACTTCAAGGCATCAAGGGTGCCCTTGATCCCCTCATGCAGGTCATCAGTGAAGATGTTAAACAGCACTGGCTTCAGTACTGAGCCTTGGGAAACACCACTTGTGACCAGCCATCAGCTGGATTTAACTCCATTCCGCACTACTCTCTGGGCCTGGCCATCCAGCCATTTTTTCCACACAGGAAAGAGTACACCCATCCACACCATAGGAAGCCAGTTTCTCCAGGAGAACACTGTGGGAGACAATGGCATAGGCTTACTGAATTCTAGGTAGACAAAATAAACAGTCTTTTTCTCACTCACTAAGTCTCCCACGAGAGGAATGGGGTAGAGAATTGGAAGGGTAGAGGCAAGGAAACTCGTGGGTTGAGATAAAGACAGTTTAATAGGAAAAGCAAAAGCCTTGCACACCAGAAAAGAAAACCAAAGAATTCATTCACTGTTTCCCATGGGCAGGTAGGTGTTCAGCCATCCCCAGGAGAGCCAGCCCCCATCACGTGTAATGGTCACTTGGGATGACAAATGCCATCACTACAAGTGTCCTCCCTTTCCTCCTTCTTCCCCCCACTTTATATACTAAGCATGATGTCATGCGGTCTGGAATATCCCTCTGGTCAGTTGGGGTCACCTGTCCTGGCTATGTCTCCTCCCAACCTGCCAAGCACCTCCACTTCCTTGTCAGCGTGGCAGTTTGGAAATCAGAAAAAGCCTCGGCTCTGTGCAAGCGCTGCTTAGCAATAACTAAAATATCTCTACATTATCAACAATATTATCAATCAATTTGTTCAGCCCAAATCCAAAACATAATCTCGTACCAGCCACAGTGAAAAAAATTAACCTTACCTTAGCCCAAACAAGCACATCTGGTCAAGCAGGACTTGCCTCTCATAAACCCATGCTGGCTGGGCCTCATCCCTTGGCTGTCGTGTAAGTGCTGTGTGGTGGCACTCAAGAAGATTCGCTCCATGACCTTCCCTGGCATCAGGTTCAGGGCTGCAGTTCTCTGGATCCTCCTTAAGGCCCTTCATGTAGATAGCAGGTCTGCTGATAAATGATGGAAAATGAGCACTTCTGCCAGCTCCCTCAGTACCCTTGGGTGAATCCCATCTGGCTGCATAGATTTGAATATGTCTAAGTGGTGTAGCAGGTCACTGAGCATTTACCATAGGATTTGGGGTCTTCTTTCTGCTCCCTCTTCCTGTGTTCCAGCTCAGGGGACTGGTTACCCAGAGAACAACTGGTGTCTATATTAAAGTGTGAGGCAAAGAAGGCATTAAGTGCCTCGGGCTTTTCCTCATCCCTGTTTTTTCTCTGCATCCAGTAAAGGATGGAGATTCTCCTTAGCCCTCTTTTTGTTGCTGAGGTATTTATAGAAACATATTTTATAGTCTTTTATGATAGTAGTGAGATTAAGTTCTAGTTGGGCTTTAGCCCTTTTAATTTTCTCCCTTCATAACCTCATAACATCCTTGTAGTCCTCCTGAGTGGCCTGCCCCTTCTTCCAAAAGTTATAATCTTTCCTTTTTTCTCCTGAGTTCCAGACAAAGTTCTCTGTTCAGTCAGGCTGGTCTTTTTCCCCTCTGGTTCAACTTTTGGCCTATGGGGACAGCCTGCTCCTGTGCCTTTAGGGTTTCCTTCTTGAAGAATGTCCAGCCTTCCTGGACTCCTTTCCCCTACAGGACTGCCTCCCAAGGGACTCTCTCAACCAGTCTCCTAAACAGGTCATAGGCTGCCCTCTGGACATCAAAGCAGACTGGAGTTTTTAACCTTTATCCATGAACAGATCCACAGGCTCTAGCCTGGACTGGCACTTCACTCCTCTGCGGGACGAGAAACACAGACTCTGCTCCCTGGGACATGGGTCAACGCTGTCACAGAAAAGGATGAGCACGAGTTTCGCTCTCATCCACATTTGGGCAGCTGACTATGGCCTGAAATGATGAGGTCAGGTTAAAAAAGCAGAGCTAGCAGAGGCTTAGCACAATTTCCCAAAGCACTATATATTTATTTGTGTCTGAGTATGAATACACAAGGCTAACTTTAGTTCCTGTTTTTGAATATGTTGGCCCTAATCTACATAGACCATCATTTATTCCCTGCCCTGCCCCCTCCACTCCCTCCCATTTTCTAACAGATGGAAATTTCATTTTCCAGAGCTAGTTTTTTCCAGGTGGAATGCCTCCAAGCTATAAAAGTGAATTTCTCACAGTCATCTATGGACAGAATTAAAAACAGGAGTTTAAATGAATTGGAATTTGCTGTCAGAAAATTCCAGTTACGTGTATTTACCTTTTTTGTTGTTACTCAGAAAGCTCAGCAAAAAAAAATATGGAGAAACAGTGGCCCTACTCCAGCTTTGCCCCTCTTGCATGAGAAGTTAGTCCTTAATTATGGCACAGGGCACAGGCTACACCTCCAAAAGTTCAGCTACCCATTCCAATAACTTTCAAGCCGAAATACTGTTCATAAAAAAGTTGCTTAGGCACAACCCTGTAATTCATTCTGCCGGGTACAGACACCTGCAGAGTCACCAGAAGATTACTCCTAATGCAAATAATCCAGCCCGTGGCATGGAGTACATCACAGAGATTTAGTTACCACAGTCGGTGGGGAAACCAGAGATCTGTGGCCAGAAATATCACACAGATGGGCCTGTTTGAAAATCCGCTGCACCCTGGGCTTTCAAACCTTAAAAACAGATGAAGTGATTCCAGCGTGACCCCTGCTGTGATATAATGGATCCTGTCTGTGCGTGCAGTGTTTGTCATGATTTACCTCTTGCAATTCCTGGCTTGTGAAACAGACAGCAATTCTGAAAATGAATTACTATTGATTAGACATCCTGCACTATTGAGTTTTAGGCAATTTTATGAATTTATTTATTTGAATAAAAGCTTTTAATGACCCCACTAATTTCAAATGGCTCTAGCAAAACGGCAATCCTTCTTTCCCCTTTTCCTGTTTGCCAGTGGCAAATACATAGTTTTAGGCCCTGTTCATGCCAGCTATGACTTGTCACCCTTACACAGACAGAACTACCTGATTAAAATGACAGCTTGGGTTTCAGGGGAAGCAAGAGAGATCCTCTCTGGAGGACACAGTCTGCACTCAGAGTGCAGGGGGAGCTCTTGCCTTTCTGTGGCAGGTGGAAGGGGGGTCGAGCCCCAGTCCCAGAGCATCGCTGGGGCACAGCATCCCTCGGGCAGAGCATCCCTCCTTGTGCTGAGCACAGCAGCAGCAGGCTGCAAATAAAGGACTACTGACAATACAGCTGGGGGCTGGGCCCCTTAATTACCCCTCACACCTTCCTGCCAAAAAGAATGTTCTGCTGAGAAAGGGGAGGATTAGGTGCTGCTCCGCTAAAGATGGGATTGTACAGAAATGGGTGAAGATCCTAAATAGGCAGCCTAGGGTTTGGAATGGGCTGTGATTTAAAGTCTAAATCTTGCCAATGTCTTATTAGGCATTTCTGCTTACTGTAGATGTAATCTGGCACTGAGTTCTGCTTTGATGGAAACAAATGACAAAACGCTCTGAGGAATCAGGCTCTCCATGCTGTCTTTAAAAGCCTAGGAAATTTCTGCAAAGGTGTTTCCAGAGCATGTATATTAATGGTCTTTTAATAGGGATTTTTACTGAATAACCTAGTGCGTGTGAATAGCATGCACATTTCAAAAATCAACAGCCCACTTCCTCCCATCAGAGGAAATGGATTAAGCAGTATTTTTGGTAGTACAATGGACTTGAATGAAGGAATAACATAGCTTTTGATATATGATAGTTTCAGGAGACTGACACAAAAATAGGCCAAAGAAAGTCCTCTACCGCACCTATGTAGAACATTTCCAAGGCTTGGAAAGAGTTTGTATACAGAACATTCTCCTTTCATTCAGGCAAAAAAGAATGTGCTTACATGGCAGAAAGGACAAGGAGTGGGAGTTACGCATGACTTCCTGAGATTATTTTCAACCCTAATCAATGCAGTACGAATGTAGCAAGGTATCAATACTGAAAACAGCCTTGAGTACGCTGGCTATGGAATGATAAAATTTTAAAAAGAGGGAGAGAGAATGAGAGAGGCAGAAAAGGAGGAAGTAAAGCAGCTCACGAAGGGCTGCTCTATAACAAGCAGAAAAACAGGTTTCTGTAAGATGGATCTGGGCTCAGGCAGGCACTTGAAGCCTTTAAACAAGCTCTGCAGGGAATTAGATTCTCTACCTTACTCTAAAAACATGTAGCAATAAAACAGGCTGTTTATGACACAGAATGTCTACGATTTTAATTGAAATTTGTCAAAAATATGTATCTCCATGAATGGATGCTGAATTTAACTGCTCCAAATGCCAAAAAAAAAAAAAAAAGCAAGCTAGAGGGTACAATGCAGTCAGTCTTCCAGAAGTCTGTGAAAATGCAGTTTTTTTCATTTACTTATTAGGTAAGTATTTAATACCCTAAAGGCAGATCATTCCCACAAGAATCAGAGTAAGTTTTGACTGTAAGGATGGATTTGAATATGGACTTCTGCAGTGCCTCCTTTAATTCCTGAATGAACATAAACAAGGCAAGTGGGAAACCAGTGGCTTTTCTGGTACCTTAGCAAGCTGTTTTTCTCTCCATGATGGTGGATGCTGTCACCACCACAAGGTGATGGTCCAGTCCCTCCTACTTCCTTCCCTCCTCTCCCCACTGTCTTTCCCCCTCCTTTCCCCAGCATTCAGAGTCAGGCATTCAAATCAAAGGTTTGCTTTGAAGTTATAACCTAAAATGGGAAGCTGATAACTGTTTTCCTCCCAGTGCTTTAGTGATGATGAATTGCTGATCACAAAGAGGAAATGACTTCTCTTTTTTTTTTTCCCCTTCTTTTTTTTCATTTACATTCAAGCACTAAAAGTCGAGGCTCGGCACTGCAAATATGTGCAAATTCATCCACTGGCTGTGTGTGCTACAGCAAATCCTATGGAGATAAGGAGCTAAAGCAGCAGGGGTGCAGCAACATAAGCTTCAAAGCTAGACATGCAATTTACTAGGCAACAAACTTAACAAAGGGCAAAGGGATATTTAACAGGGAGGTGAAATATTCCAACCATTAAACACAGCAAATTGTAGTGACAGTCAGAGCATGCTGCACCTCAATATAGAACGTGTATGTGGGAAGAAATATAGAGTTTTACCCAGGATTTAGCTTAACTAATGATTTTTTTTTTCAAGCAAAGGGATAGTCTGAGGGATTGAAAATGTTCCTGTTGTTATGAAAAGAATTAAATAAAATAATATTTGGAGGCTGTGAGGTGGCATAAGAGAAGGTTTAGTAATTCGTGCTGAATGCTTAAGGTAATCATCCTGCTCATCATAAATTTTTGTGTTTAACCATAAGCAAATTAGACCATGTCAATCTTTTAGGAGGCAATTAAAGCAATAGATTTTCTGTGGCCTGCTTTCACACACATGGGGCCTGATCCAACTGCCTCTCTTGGGCATAAGCATATCTCTTGTATTCACACAGTTATGACTGACTTTTACCACTGTCAGTGGTAACTGGGTCAAGCCCATATTACAGGGCAGAAACGTTCTTCAAAAAGAAAAAAACCTGCAAACTCTCTTCTGAAAAATTATCAAAAAACCAGCTTATTTAAAAAAACACCTTACTAAAAAAACAGCTCCAGTAAAGAATTGATTCTGATCCAGATTCTTCACACTTAATGATGGAAATTCTGGAAGGCATTTAGGTTTGCTGAGCACTTGCAGTAATAGCAGTTGATTGGCCTTTTTTCTGAAGCCACCTGGGTCTTCAGTTAGACACATTAAAGGACTGCACCTACATTGCAAACTGGCCTTTTTCCTTCATTTTCTGCAGTTCATTTGTGTCCAATCAGGTTGCATCAGGATTCATTGCATTTAATGGGAAATGCGCTCTTCTGGATCAGGTACCTGTTTTCAATTTGGAGAGTATCTGATTCCAATGGCAGAGGTGACAGGAATAAAGAGGAAAGGAGAAGTAAGTGCCTGTAGTATAGATTTCTGCCACGTGAACAGAGCTGCCAGTTTCTGAATCACTCAGACCTTAGAATTAATTATATTTTTATAAATTGCAATGGTGAAACAAGTGAGAAATTAACTATGTCCTTATTTGAGCTTATTTGAAAATTAGCTATTGTCTTTCTCTAGGTGTAACTGGGTTTTGACATAAAAGTTCCCTTACCACAATGTTTCCCCAGAGCCACAGCTGTCTAGGGAGACTGCTACTCTGCAGTGATGGTCTGCAGATATATTCCTGACATACTGCCTAAGTCAGCATCAGGCTCACTACTGGTCAGAGTGGGATGCAGTTTAGTCTCCGTATGACCTGCTGTTATCTTTCAAGTCAGCTTGAGGGTTCAATAGGGAATGATGAACAATGTTGCTGTGTGGACTTTTTTTTAAATTATAAAACCTCTGCCTCAAAAAAAATTTTTTTTTCCCAAAATCATGTAATGGAGACAGCATCTTTTCTCTACTAAGCTTTGATGTAATTCATATTAGAAAGAACACCTGGGCCAATTTGTCAATGACAGCAATGTCAGTGTACCTTTTTCCTAACAAGCAGAAGGAAAAAATCTGTGACATCACAACGTTAATACTGTAGGTCCCTGCATCAGTTCAAAAACAGTCTGCTGAGATTTAGTTGATCAACCTGAATTATGGAGAGGCTAGATCTGTGCAGATTACCATTTTCAGCTTGCTTACAGGCATTTAGAAGATTTGCCTATACAGAAAGAAAACAATAAGGTAAAATTGGGATCAGCTTTGACTCATTTGCATCTCATCATTGCAGGTAGCCCACACTGAAGGTCTAGCAGAAGTCACAGTTGGAGGAGAGAACCAAGACGGCAGGAAGGAAAGTGTTAAGATGAATGTGAAAGAATAAGCCAAGAGAGGCTTCTTGCTGACCTCTGAACACCCTGAAAAAATACTTCATCAGACTTGGATGACCATGGCATGTAACCAAGCTGAATTCTAGGCAAGGGCCAGTTCTACTTTGCCAATAAGATCATGCATATTCAGGGAGATTTCCAAGCTGCATAGACCAGCTCCTTCCCCCTCAGCAGTGAACAGCCCACCTCTGTTAGTTGAATTCAGTACTTTCATCCAGCTCAGTTAGCAACAGACACCCTCAAGGAGCCACAACTTGAGCCCCAAGAAGTGGCCTATATCCCCTCCTCGGCCTGGGAAAGAAAATGCTCAACAGCTGGTGCCACTCCTGAGGGCAGCTGCCTGTATAACACTCAAACAGAAAGGCCTCCTCTTTCTGACCATCTGTTAGTCCAGTGCTGAGGAAATCTACATTGTAGATGTCATTTCTGGCCAGCTGGCATCCAGCCTTATAGCTCTGAGTTTATCCAGAAGCTAGCAAAAGCCAGCATCAGGTCTGATGGAGGCAGCATCACAGAAGTGGTTGGGCCAAAAGAGAGGTGAATGGATATTTTAAAAATAAAGCTATATTTCCTTAGAGAACACCCTATAACTAAACCTGATATATTCTATGAAAAGAGAACAAGCTTGGTGAAACTTTGTGTGAATGGTCAGTAGGCTTGCAAGGTGCTACACTTGATAGGGTGCATTTGATTCTAAAGAGTCCACAATTCCAGTCCTACCTAAATGTGTTTCCTAAACTCTGCCACCTAAAAGCCAGAGACATTATCTGAATCCCATTGGCTCCACAGTATGGACGTCCGAGATTCCATGAGTGAGCCTGTAAGCACTAAAGGGCTGTGGCTGCTCCTGAGGTTCATGTCCCCACAGGCGTACTTCCATCTGGGAGATGGTAGAGCAATCACTCTTGATGTGCTAGAATGTCCTCAATTTGCTTGGAGGACAGGCAAAGGCTGGAGCCAGGGCAGTTGGAAGAAAGGCCATAGCCTGGGCAGGGGTTCTGCTGGCAGCAAAGTCACCACAGCCATACTGCCCACTCTGTCTGTGCCACACCTGTGGGGAGTCAAAGCTGCTGCCAGAGAGTGAGGTCACCAATTGCTCTCTGTTCCCCTGACACTTCTCCCTGAGGAGACATGCCAGCCCTCTGAGGCCTCCCTTGCATCTGCTTTCCAACTCTGCCCTCCTTGCCTTCCTTACCCACACCTGGAGCAGCCCAGCTCTGACAACGCCGCTCCAGCAGAGAAACACAAAATTTTGCATGTGCTGCCAAGAGGGTTTGAGTCAGCCCTGCCCACAACAGGCTTCCCGGGAGAAAAGAGACTACCATACCCTCACCACCATGGCTGGCAGGGTAAGGTGCACTTTCACCTGCCTCCTCAGACACAAACACCTGGCAGCACATGCATTTGCAAAAATCGTACTGAAACAGCACTCCTTCCCTGGGGAGACAAGGAAGAAACAAAGAGCCTGTGACAGATGTTAGCTATGTTGCTCAAGGCTTTACTAAACGGCACTTGCAAAACGGGAGATTGTCACAGTATGAAAACCTACGTAAAAGAGAAGAATTAGCCACTTCACTAGAAAATGCAAAAAAAACCACCCACCCAAAGAAACAAACAAACAAAATAACTAAGGAACCAAACGGAGTTACATCTCAACAAAGAGCATTTTTGAGCTGACATAGCTGAGACAAGTGAGGGAGAAAGGTGTTTTTGTTAAGACACTGGAATCAGAGACTAAGGAGATGTAGATCTTAAGAATAGCTCAAATGGGCCTTCCTGACTCTGCCTCAAGTTTCTTACATTTCCTTAGGCAAGCATTTAATCTCTCTCTATTGGATTCCACATTTGTAAAATAAGGGTAATACTTCCTTCCTCCCTCTTGTGTAATTAGTCAACCAGGGCCAAAGCCATAGAAGAAATTAGCTACCTGAAGTGAAATTTAAGTGATGGAATTAAAATATAGGTCCTCAGCATGTTCTCACATCTTCTGCCTAGAGCTGGAGACATCTGAAATCTGTATACAGTAAGAAATGGAATGTACTCCCATGCTCCCATCTTGGCTGTAAAATATTGAATCTTTGGGGCTCCTGAATTTCCTTGCACATTTAGCCCTCACCCCTTTGAAGTTACTGTTTGAGGATTTATTGTAGTGACCATCATAACTGTGATCCCTTTGGAGACAAAAATATCCAGCTTCCAGAAAACATACAGTGGAGTTGAAAACTTTTCTTTTTTTGAGGAGCAATCATTACATCTGATAGAAAGAGATGTCAAAGAGGTAGGGTTTAGTGTAATTTAGCGCTGAATGAAAGATGCTGTGTGATCACAAAGGCTTTGAAAGAGCAGGAGCATGCTTATCCTGTTTGACAGCATTACCCACAATGTGTCATTATAGATATTGATGATTATATAGCCATAATTAAACTGTTGTGCTTAAATAGCTAAATGTAGAAAGATGTGTCAGATCATTAACACAAGTTTAAGTTTAATCATGTCTGGTTACAGAGCCGAGACAAATATTTAAGGTTCCTTGCTAAAAGAAGAGTTACTATGTTTAATCATCAAAGCAGAGCTGCTTGCCAAGAGCATAAAAATCTAATGGGTTTTGCAAGAAAATTATGTCACCTTCAAATTAACATTCATAATGCAGATGGCATTTATAAAAGGTAAAGTCACTCATATTGACATAGTCTATCTCCAGTGGCTGTCATAAGAGATTATGAACCCTGTGTCCAGAAAGACATTTTGCCAAAGTAGGGTTTTGTTACAATAAGACAGGCTGGCAAGTCCGGGTGACTTTATCTTTTTCTTGACAATTTCTTCATTTGGACTTAAACAGTGACATATGGATGCCTTGTTCTGTGCAAATAATCAGGATCATTCAGGCATCTACTGCTGCCATACACAGGATTTTTCTTGTGGTGCTCAATGGATCAGCACTGACTCCATGCATGAATGCAGGAAAGGACTTCATAAAACTTGCAGGGAAAAACCGTTTGCTTTCAACATAACATTTGCTATGAAGGATGAAAAAAAAGTCTAGGAAAACATCATTCCCTCCAAGCTTACAAGTCTAGATGACAGCATGGCTTAGAATAATAATAGAATTACCTAATAATGCTGCTACCTAAATATCAACTACTCTTAAAATACACATGCGATAGAACATTCAAAAACCTTGGGCAGAATGGTACATATAACAATTATTTTAAAAAAGTAAAGTTAAGAGGGATGCTTGAAAATGCTTCACATCTCTTAAAAAAAATAAGAAATTTTTAAAAAATCAGGTTAACTATAGAACTTTCATTGCCTTATTTGGATGTGCTTACATTTGTCTGCATTCTTCATGTACTTCCTGAAATCTTTTTCTAAAACCTAACTGAGATACACAAGAAAGTGCAGCATATACCAAAAGTTGTAAAAGACAATAGTAAAGTGTAATGATGAATAATGAAGTAGGGAGTTATTAACATCCTGTGTTAGACCACTGGACATAGAGAAAGACCCTGTCCATGAAAATTATGTGGTGAGATTGCTATTACAAATATGCATTACTTCATACTGGAAAATCTAGTATAGAAAAAAATGAGCATAAATTGTGATATTTTAGAAAATATATGATCTGATGGACACTGGGAGATATAATCTCAAACACAGAAGGAAAGAGGACTGGAGATTGGTGCTGATGCCAGACACTCATTTGTGAGACTGTGCAGAGAAATTAGGCAGGCACTTCAAGTGCGAGCTGACATGAGTTAAACAAAACCACCCTCAACAGTCAATGTGCTGCAGAGGCAGGGGAAATATCTTACGCATCAAAGTTATGTGAGAGCCATCATCGGGAATATTGGATCATACAGCAGATACACTGTGTATGGGAAAAGTGCCCAGGGAGGATCAACATAATTTAGGAAGGGCCTGAACTAAAAAAAAAAAAAAAAAATTGTAATAAAACTCATTCTGGCAAAATAATGATAAAGACAGGATATTGTGACATTCCATCAACATTTTAAAAGCAAAGTTGAATTTTTTAGTATAGCTAAAAATCAATGTACAACTAAGTAGATGCAAGGAAATTAAGAGTGAAATTTTAAGAGGAATTTCAAGAAAAACTTCTTGACAGTGAAATATATTGGATTGTGGAGTAGTGTCCTCAGGGAAATAATGAAAGCACTGTCACTTGGGACTTTTAAAATTGCACTGAAAAAAACCACAATAGAGTATCTAGGAGAGAGAACAGTCTTTGAATTGGCCTCAGGGAGTCAAACTGAATGACTTAATTGGTCTTCTCAGTCTCTAATTTCTTCAGGACAGACCATGCCCTATGTGTTTTTCACACAAGGGAAAAACAAGCTCAGGCAGTCCCCGGTCAGGGTATTGAGTTTCCCACTGCCTGTGCTGAGTGGAGAGGGGGCTGAGCTCCCCAGCGTAGCCCTGGTGGCTGGAATCCTCCCATTCACCCACTAAGCCTCCCATTACTTCCCTTGTCACATCCCCATAGCTCAGTGAGAAGCAACAGTGGGGCCCAGATTAATTCATTTCGTTGTTGCAGTCTCTCATCTGGGGGATTGGTGACAGGTATTTTTTTTTCCAAGAGACCTTTTTGCCCCATGTTCTTTATATTTAGAGTATTCTCCTGTATGCAGACATTTGCTATGGAGAAATAATAAACAAAATCATCTGTGACTCTTGGGTCCTACCTTTTGTCTAGTTGATCAGAAGATCCTTCTCTTCGAGCCCAGCATCTTCTTCCTGTCTCTTGGTATGACTTTTCTCATCATTTGATCATCTAGAGAAAGGTTCAGTTCATGTTTCAAGTTTCTGTATTCCTTTTTTATTTTCTCAACAGAAACAGCAAAAAGAAAAAGGAAATAAGAAAAACAGTCACTTAAGACAATAAAGCTATAACCATGGAAAAGTTTTTGTAGTGTAAAATCAGTAACCTCAGTTCTCTGGTGTAACATGACAGTCTTCTAAGATGTGCCAGCATGGTAAGGAAGGTTCAGCTTGTGATTTGGGATTTGATGGAGAAGAGTAAGTGTGACTGGAGCACAAGATAGACTTGATATATGTGTAAAACACTTTGTTGAATTCAATCAATCTTATATTCATCAGCATAAATTCAAGCAATCTTAAATTTCACTGGATTTATACTAAGGCCACAGAGAGGGAAGGGAAATGACAGCCCAAATGAAACTTCTGCCTCAGTTCATTTTGCATGCAAAGGCAATTCAGCAAACTAATAACAGATAGCAAATTTCGAGCACATGAGCAACCAAAACAAAGCCATTCTGCCTCAGCAAATGTTTAATTAGTCTACATTTACAGAATGGATACCAGCAGATCAACATGATCTGGCCGTTATGGAAAGTATTAGAATTTTTTGTAAATTAAAAAGACTGTCTGTTCCTCAGAGGGATTTGATTCCTTCTGACTCAGCACTATCAAATATAACCATGTAGCAGATGCCCAGCAATGGACACATTGCTGTCCACCTGAGCTCCCCTATTTTAAACAAGAGGAACAGACTCTTCTGACAAGACAACACCCCTCCCCCTCAGCTGAAAGTCAGGTTCTTTTCCTGCTTGGTGTTTCACAGCCTTTTTGGTATCTTTTTTAGGTTTCTTCCTGCTTATGTGTTACAGGTCTTATTCTGAGTAATCCCATTTTCTTCTTTGACTGATGTAACACTAAAGTGTTTAGCACCTCGGTCTGGATCCCACAGGAGGAACAAGGTGTCAAGGTGCTGCAGGAATAACCCTTAAGCTCTCAAGTCTGAACTTTGGGGAAGATCTTCAAATAACAGTAAGGGTATGTTTGACACAGACTGACCTTGTGTTAGAAATTGCCACTGACTTTGTGCATCTTGTAGCAGACATTTTTGAACTGCATACCAACACTTTGTTATCTTGGTGCAACAGGCTCTGCTGGTCTTGTCTAATACTGTTTGAAATCACTGGGAGCCCCTTCCTTAGTTTCAGTCTCCTTTAAGTCTCTCCTCCTCTATATGATAACAAATGTGCTAAAAATATGGGATCAAAGCAGTGCTTGCAGTCAGATCACCTGATTCATTTTTTTTTTAACATCAGATATGTTTCAAATAGCCCATTTATACTCAGTTTTCTCTTTTCCCTTTCTACCCATTTCTCATACTGAAAGACATCGACGCTGTAAAGTGCTTGAACCTACTGCTGAGTTTATGGATGCAGATAGTAATGTTACTTGGCTATTACAGGCCCTTTTTTAGGCGCCTAACACTGTACAAAGGAAGAAAGTGCTGCTTGCCCTATATTACAGGTGGGGCATTGTGGTACTTGTACTGTGAAATGACTGAGGTGGGAAGAGTAATAAAGCCTCTGGCAGGTATATTGCATTTCCAGTGATTTCTGTGAGCATATTCATGTGCTTGTAGTTAAGTAAAAGCTTTACCATTTCCCCTGATCTGAAACAATCTCCCCTCCTCCTTTCCTCCTCCTAAAGCCCAAATCAAAAATGCTTACCCTAGATTGTTTGCTGAAACTAGACTGATAAAAAATATTAACAAAAAAAGGGCATGAATGAACATGTGAAACGGGCTGTGGAGTATTAGCAGAGCCTGTCTTTGTGGGCCTGAAAAGCCCGTGATAATGAGCTCCTCCACTGGGAGTGGAGAGGAGCACACATGCAAAGGAGGGTCTTGGGCTTCATGTTTCATTAAAGGAAGATTTCAGCCTTTTCTCTCGGAAGAAAAAACAGCTTTGAAAATGGAAAGCAACACAAACTGATCATTATGGTTGAAAGCGCCATCATTAAAAAATCTCTCCTCATTCACTGGCTGCTGACAGCTGGTTGCTGGGGCCTGAATAAACACAGCCAGCACCACGTGAATTTTGGGGAAGACGCTCCATGTTTCCCTAGCTGCAGGGAGGCTGTGCCTCCAGGGCCACCTTGGGCCCCCCAGGCTACCTTCCAGCTGGCCACCTCCAGGGGAAGCAGCCTCTGCCCCCCACTGCCAGCAGGACCCCTGCCTGGAGACAATGCCCTATTGAGGGGTTTAGGATGCCTTGAATACCCACCAGCCTGCTTTGTCCCGCTCCCCTTCTCCGCCTCCTTCTTCCCTTTCTGCCCTCTCCCAACCTCTCCCTTTTCTCTGGCAGAGTATTTCCCAATCCAAAAGCCTTTTGCTTCAGCCGATCCCCTTGTCCTGCCGTCACGCCTGGCTGAGCCTGCTGTCCTAGCAGAAGCCTCGCCCCTTGGAGACTGAGGAGAGATGCTGAGCTGTATTCAGAGTGCGGCAGAAAATAAACCACCCGGGCAATAGCAACACCCAAATGCTTAATAAGCTCTTAACACCAGAAGGGAGGCCCGTGTCCTGTAACCCACCTGTTTGTGGAGTAGATTTCTAGACAGGGGCACCCACTTTTCCCTTCTGTGTGTCCTTGGCTTTTCTTCAAAGGGGTTTTAACTCTCCCATCAGCTGCGTAACCCTATCTATTCTGTGTGGAGCCAGCTTATGTGTCACTGTTATTCCAAGGCATCTGCAGACACTTAAATTGCCAGCAAACTAAATATTGCAAACGCTTTGCACAGAAGAAGGGAAAGGGAAAGGGAAAGAGAGAGGAGGGAGTGAAAATGGAAGGAAAACCAGCATTGGAATGCTTTTCCGTGCATGTTGCTTGCTAGTAAGCAGAGGCTGGAAGTCAGGAAGAGGAAGGAGAGATGGGAAGAAACAGGGAAAGTGGGGTGGGGAGGAAGCCAGTCCTATAGTCAGCATTTAAAAGAGCCTGTAAACAAAACAAACATCTGCTTTGAGATGCTCCAGGAAAGAAACAGGCTTTGTGCAATTGAGAAAGGCAAGACTGTTTTATATGTATTTAGTTTTAGGCACACTGGGTCTGGGAATATTTACTAACAGCATTTAATGCGTTATGGAAACAGCAGAAGACAGGAGATGCAACTGCTGAGTTATTGTATCCTAAAAAAAAAAAAAAAACAAACGCCAAAGGGGAAAGTCAAAGGCTTTGGTTTCTTTTGAAAATAAGTGTTTGCAAACATTCAGAGGTAAATGAGTACTTACCAGAAGTAGAAATAGATTTTTCTGGGAATTTCTGCATGGCGAGAGTCACTATCCAGTAGGTTTACTGCTACTGTGAAACCACTGTTGAGATGACATATCAGTGACACTAATGTGACACCACTGTCATGCAGAATAGAAACAGAGAGGCAGGTTTACAGTGCAAGGTGATAACAACCTCTACCTCTCATTAAAATGCTGCAGATTCTGGCAGAGAAATGAGGGGAAACCAAGACTGGGTGCTGGGCACAATCTGCACCACAGATTCTGTTCTCAAGCTGCTTTCATGTTTATAAAATTACAGCTTCTCTGAAATTGTTCCTCTTTTCTTTTTTCTTCTTCTTCTTCCTTAATAATTGTATGGTGATTTAGAGGTTTTCTGGTTAATATTCATGCTACAAAATTAAATCAGACTTCCTCACAGCACATTCTTCATTTTATAAGTTACTTCCCATGTAGAATATTTTCTTTGATCTAAGAGAGATGAACTGTGATTAAAATGAAATATTTTATTATTTATTTAGCACTTTATAATGGCAGGAATCATGACTGCTATTCCCAGTGTTGCCCTGAATTTCTTTCCCAGTGGCAGGCTTGGAGCAAACCCACAGTACTTTGCAATTTTTATCATGGGTGGAAGGATGGAATAAAGGAGATGGAGGCCAAGAGAGATGGAGGAATGCATGCAGGATGGGTTAAAAATGATCAGCCATGCTGAGATGAGACTCTAGAGGTGAGATCTTGTATTCCTGAAATAAAGGAAGTTTAGCTGACAGTCAGTGAAGCTTATGTGAAACCACTGCCTCCCAAGCCCAAGTCAGCTAATATTTGATCCACATCAAGTACACTCCTGCTCAGACCAGGGCATTTCTCAGGAGAGTCATCTTTCTACAAGGAGAAATAAGTCACCATTTATTTTTTAATATTAACAACCATTACCTTATTTTCAAGTATTTACATTGCTTGTTTATTACATGTATTTAAAGATAAATGCACACTTATCTTGGAATAATAAACTGCAGAGAAATACTTTGATGGTTCTTAAATTCTGCAGAAACTTGTCTTCTAAAAATTCAGTTTATATGTGAAGTTTGACTCAACAGATACTGTTTATAACAGTGTACAACTCAAGTCACAAATTAGTGACAGAATTAAATTTAAAGAATCAGTTCTAAAAATGAATGTTGGCCAATGGATCGAATTAATTCCTAAATATATGCATGACAGTTTTGTGCAGTAGGTCTGGGGATCACCTCAGCAATTTACAGTAAGGAAAGGAAGAAGCAGTTGTGATAATATTAAGTTGTATTTTCCTACAAGCTCGGCATGTAGGAAACTGGTGGCCTTATGGAACTGTCATGTAACTTGCTTTTTAGAAGTCAGTAACATATATTGACATATAGACAAGGAAAGTCCCCTCAGAAGCAATGAGGGCAGAGTGAAAAAACACCCAGCAGAGGAAAAAAGCTCAGCACTTGCAAAATAAAGACTGTGTGTTCCAAAGTACAATGAGAACTGTATTTAAGAAAAATGAGGAGAGCAGTCTTCTCTTTAAAAAATGAAAACACACTGTTTTTGCAGTCTCAAAATGAGCCATGGACACATTTTGCATGCAGGTAGCAGATTAGAGAGCTTTGGAGCTATGGGATCAATATCTGCTGATACAGTAAAATGTAGAGCCCTAAAAAGCAATGTCAGAAAAGTACATAACTAAAGAACCACCAGAGGCACACGACAGGGTGAGATTTCTAGCTAGTGATAAATCACAATTTCTGCTCTTAACATGATGACATCAGCTCATCCCCTGTGAAAATACTTCCAAGTTTTGCCTCAGTAGCACCCAATGTATAACCAGCTATATCTGGTTCTCCAGTTACTCTGCCATAAGAATTTCACAACTACTTCATATTGTTCCTTTTTACTTGCCCACAGGTAATAACCAAGATGTAAGGTTTCTCTCTTTTGTTGAGTTTCCCAGTTTTTATGGAAATCACTGAGGAAGTCAAACTCCTGCCCAAGTCAGTGGTCAGTCCTCAGTACTATTACTGCTACTAATAAACAAGCAAGTAATGTTACAGCTTTCTGGAGGGCCTGCTGAAGCCAAGTACAGACTAATAATGATGTTGGCTTAGCAGTTAGATATCATGAAAAACCTGTGCTCTTCTCCCATGATGGTGATGAGAATGCAGAATTTTTGGTTGCTGAATGTCCATGAATGCGCATCCCACTGCTGTGTGGGAAGCCCAGATTCTGCTGTGGGTGCATGGCTCTTAGCTTCCCAGAGCAGAGTCTCTCTCTGAGCTGGATTTCACCATGGAAGGATTGATTGTCTGTCACTCAAGCAGAAGGAAAGCAAAATTAAAACTACTTGTGATCTGCCAGATCCTGTGGGTTTCTCAGTTGCTGCCTGCCACGGGAAGACCTACACTCAGAGACTCGAAGTTGTGGGGGGGAACATTTGACAGAGAAGCTGCCAGCAGCTCCAGAAGCACAGACTTATTTCTCAGAGACCATTCCTGCTGCTGAGCTTCGATAAAATATTTGGAGCTTGTCAAGAATATTGTGTTATTAAAGCATCACTACTACAGTTTTTCTGAAGGAGAGGCAGCATGGAGGTTTGCTCTCTTCAGCCAGCATGCAGAAGTTTGCTGGTGCTACTATCTTAGTCATAGGGCAGAGAAAACAGCAGGCACTGCTGGATCTGTGCTGATGCCAGGCTCAGCTGCTCCAGAGTGCATAGCATAGCACTCAAGGGCACTGTCTTCAGAGGCACAGTGTTCACTGAAAGGGGAATGAGACTCCAAAGACATAAAAATAAAATAAAGTGCTAGGCGTCTGGGAATTCAGTGTCTCTCATTAAAAAAAAAAAAAAAAAAACCTCAGACAAACAAACAAAATTCTTGTCATAATTTCAGTGGAGCTGCAGGAAAACAAACAAATACACACCCAACAATAAGTAGAAAAGACAAAAATAATGTCTCACTGGCTAACAGCCAATTTGTGACTACAGCATAGTTGCTAATTTTTGATGCGCTGCCCTTTGCTGCTGTTGTACAACAATTATTTATGCAAGTCTGGGGCTTGCCCTAGCTTATGACACATCTGTGTCTAATTATACCTAAGGTGGAGGGTTGGTTTAATTTAGTAGACATAAACAAAGTAATTTTTGTTCCAGCTCTGCAGACCTGTGAGAACATGTGTGAGTGTGATGCATGGGATGTCAGTGGGAGTGCATGTATGCAGCTCCCAGCTGCCTGAAGATGAGGCTCTGGAAGTTGGTCCAGGGTTTCTGTCCTGCCCATTTCTGTGAAAGGTGCACATAAACTCCTCACCTGGTAATGTAGCAGAAGTACTGCTTGCTACCTCTCGGAACTCCTGCATGTCAGCCCAGCCAGGAGGGCACACTGGCATCCCGATGAGTCACCTAAACATGCTCAGGACATCCTGCTGAAGGCAGGGTGGGGAAAATGATAGCCAGTGACCACCAGTGTCCAGCCAACACAAAGCCACCTCTTGTTTCTGCCAGGACTGAAGGCACTTGGTGAACTTTAGCTTCTGTGTTTGTCAGAAGGAGGTGGTATGAGAAGTACCATGAAGCTTAGTGAATGCTTGTAAAGTGCTCCATAGCACTGAGAAAAATTCTTCCATCTTAAACTCACTTATCAAATGTCAAGCTGTCAGCATCAGTCAAACGTGTGCCACCTTTCTTCTGCTACTCGAATGCATTATGGCCTCCTGTGCCTTATCTGACAGTGACACGACATTTCCCTGGCTTCAAGTACAGGCTGGTATCTGGGCAGCAGGGGAAGAGGCAGCCCTGACACTGGATAACATATGGCATACATAAACTGCCTCACCTTGGGATGCGTCCTTCATGAAAGACCTTGTGTTTCCCTCCAGAATCAATTAGCTGTTTCCCACATGGAGCGCTAGACTTCCCAACTCCACGCCCTGAAATACTCAGGTTAACTGAGAGGTTGCCGATCCCCAGCTGCCTTGCCATCCAGCTCAGAGGCAGAGCTTCAGATCCTTACTGTGGTATGGAAGCAGTTATGGGGGGGAAGTCACCTGCTTGCTTCATCATTGACTTTTTGAAACAGCAGAGAAGCCACTCAGTGGGGCCTCTGAAATTAGTCCCAGAAAGAGGTTTCAAGTGCCAGTTACAGGTATCAGAGGTGAGCAGTCACGGGACACATGTCTCATCCATGCAGGCCATGCATAAAAAGTTCTCAAGGGAAGTAATTTGGATGGTGTGACATGTATAGAGGTTGTGACTGACCAAATATTGCACTAATATCACTTGCCAGAGAATCTTACAGCATCCTAGTCCATCTAGTAAAGCCCTGTCCTAAGGAAGGATTGACGTTATCTGTTTTTGTTCCTAATCAATGTTTGTCTAATGTATCCTCAAAATTCTCCAATGCTGACAATCATCTGGAAGCAATCTAGCCCACTGGTACCCTGTCCCTGTCGTCAGAAAATATTTTTAACCTCTTTGCTTTAATTATTGTCGTGTTCCATCTCCTATCCTATTCCTCTTTGCTGCAATCTTCCTCTTGTCTGGAGACTGTTCTTATGCTATTTCTCCTGGTTTTCTCTTTAGACTTAATAACTTCAACTTGAGCAACTTTATCCAAAGGTCATGTTATCAAGACTACCAAATAATTTAGGCTCTGCTCAATTGACCACATCTTTCTTGAAGGAACAGGCATCTCAGCTGAGGCTGTGGGAGAGCTGAAGAGAGCAAGAAGATTGTTTCATGTGTTCCATATGCAAGACTTCACTCCTTGCTTTGTCATGACTTTTTCCTTTTCCACAAAAATGTCTCATCTCAGAATCATGGTCCAGAACAATTGCCAAAGCAAAGCTGGATGCACACTACATTAATATGTATATCATTATCTAAAGTGGGTTTTTTCACAGACATTTAATCCTCAGCTCTGGGAATGACCCAAAGGGTAGGCTGGTTTTAGCTTGTGTGTCAACGTGATCTTTTTCATCTGTTTTCCAGCAGGAACTACCTTGAAAGGCAATTTTGAGAGGGCTGGTTGTCTGTAAAGTTATGCTGAAAATTATGCACTTCTTTTGTACTTGGATCTGGTAATGAGACTGCATAGATTTTACCAGTGGTATCCCAGAAAAAAAAAATAGTCTGTGCATTCTGTCAAGAAGAAATAGTCAGCTTAGAAAGTCAATATAATCTTGCAGTAAAATAAAGAAAATAAAATATAAGTTTCCTGAAACCTCTGGCAGTAAATTTTCTTTACTTAAAATAATCCTGCTGTGGATACACTGAATGACAGACTCCTGCCACTCTGGGTAGGCACAGCAGCATGTACAAGATCCCTTTCTATAGGATCCTTCAGTTGTTAATAATATTTCTGAATTTGGTGGCTGAAGGAAGACAAAGAGATGATTTTGGGAAAGTTCCACTGCAGTGATGTAATTCATCATTTGTACCTTTTGCTTTGAACAAGAAAATTGATTGCCTCAGGAGAATAGAAAGGTTGCTGGTATAAAGGTTACTATGGGAGAAAAAAAATGGAAAATAAAAGAATGAAAGGGATCTATCTCTTCTTTCTCTCTCTTTTTGTTGCCTGGAAATGCTCTATTTTATCAGCAGGGGAGAAAAAAAAGAAGGTATCAGTAGCTTTTCATTCAGATATTTTCTTACCATGGCTTTGATAATGCTGGAACAAGATAATGGGAAACTCTGACCTTTGACTGACTGTCAGATTGTCATAAAAAGCATGAAAAAACAATATTAATATGATATATTGTCTCAACCTTTCAGTCCTGAGATAGATTTCCTCTCTTCCCTTCTCTCTCTGGTCCAAAGCCCATTCCCCAGAGCATCAAATGCAGCATGAAAAGCAGTAATGACACCTTTGCCCCAGAGGAAAGAAGCCTCAGATGACACAGGCCATAACAAAGTACTTGGTGTAACATCTCTCTGCTGCGTCTCAGGGTGGTCAAAGAGTGCTAAGGACAGGGGAGACCGGGGGATAAGTGCATGTTATTCCTTGTTTCTTGGGCAGGTGGCAAGAGGTAGGGATGCATCCCTTACGCTCTTGGGATGCATCTCTCCGGCAGATGGATCCTACTGGAGCCGTCACAGGCCTTCCACTCTTTCTACAAGCAGTGAACATGTTTTTGTAAGAGAAGTACTTTTCTTTCTCACAGACGGACAGCATGGGGAGAGAGGGAACATTACATCCTTCCTCTTTTTCCCATGTGGATTTTTTTGTTGTTGTTGTTCCATGAGTTGTACCAAATTTGTAGTTATTTCCCACATAAGTAATACCTGGGTAAGTTATGGCTTATATAGGCTTGACACTTGAAATGAAAAGCAGATTGCTGGCAGATTTGAATTATCCTCCAATATTTCATGGTATACATGCCATCTTCGTGAGTTAGTATTGCTATATATTTCATAGTTATCATTTCCATGGCATCGAACTTCTTGTTATCTGCCAGTGCTATCCAGCTATAAATGCCAAAGCTCTCCAGCAGCTAATGTGTCCTTTTTCAGACTTATATTTCTGTGTTCTGTGGATATTCAGTGTTTAATGGCACTGAATAAACATAACTGCCATCATGCTCTCACAGAAACCCCAGCCAGGCTATTGACAGTGCAAGTTTCATTTAATGCCTTGATTCAACAGACATTTCTAGATGTTTCCTGAGCAAAGCAATAAACACAAAATGCAGTGCTCAAATTGAATATTTAAAAGTCAATCAGGCTTGAAATTTAATTTTATCTAATTGGTTTGCTACATTCACACACAACTGAATGACATTTAGAAAAACCCAACTATCCTACAAAATTTCATGTTTACTCCAATCACAAGATGGATTTTTTTTAACTTCTTTTAATCTCATTTTAATGCTTTAGCTAATTGACTACCTCTCTGCCACAGGTTTAATACTTTGGTTTGGAATCCCTCTTTGTTCTGATACATAATGCTATCAAAGAAATCTCAAGTCTTATTTATCTTGCATTGCTGGATGCCTAAAGGAGACTCATATATACTTTTTGGGATCACATTTTACAAGTTGGGGAAGGGGTTTGGTAATTTTGTGACATTTAAAGATAAGTGTGGTGTAAGGAATTACACACAAAGCAGTGTAAAGTTTACCAGCCCTGTAGAAAACCAGGAGCTGGTACTATTCTGAAATTTCCTTTATAGTGTCCTTGTTAATGAATTTCATACACACACAAAAAGACATATCAGTCCCAGTTATAGTCAGTGGGTAGCATCATTGCAGATTTCCAATATTCATCTCTGAAAAAGGGAACACAAGCTAAGACAGTGGTGCAGCCTTGTGCAGAATCATGGGTGTGGTGTTTGTCATCTCAACACAAATGTAAACTTTAGAAAAGTTTCTGAAAAGCACAACCAAAATTACAGAGGGGTGGCAGATAACATATCGGGTAAGCAGGCAAAGAAAATTCTCTTGGCCGTGTAAGAGGTCACAGTGATAAACTGAATGACATAGATCTCTCCATGTCTAATGACATAGAACTGAATGACATACATCATTCATAACCGAAAATTCCAAAGGACTTTCAGGGATGGAAACTTAATATCCTGGGAAGATGCCTCAGGACTCATTGCTGCACAAGTCTCATCTGCAAGACACACTGCAGGGCCCCAGGGGAGCAACTCCATGAGAGTGCCTCCCCCCCGGGCCAGGTTAGTGATCAGACACTGTGCTTTGCTCTCCTCCTAATGCATAACTACGTTAGTTAAAGCTTTTAAAAGGTGCATCAGAAGGTAGATAAAAAGCAAGGGTGTGGTGTCTTTCTCTAATGGCTGGAAAAGACATTTGTAGGGCCACCACTGCCCACTGGAAAAGGCTGAGCCAGGCGTTTCTTGCTTCTTCCCAGTAACAACAAAGGTCAGTCATTTCTGCAATTAGCACGCTGGACAAAGCAAACAGCAGTTTGGATCCCATACTTCATTTGTTCTGTCCCTTAAAGCATTACCAGCCTCTGTGGACATTTCACATAGTATCATTCCAATTTCAGGCAAGATCCCCCCTCAGTGGGTACCTGCTCTTTATTTATTTCATGTAAGAAAACCTGAGAAGCTAGCAGCATGGAATTATTTTATTTTTATTTGAGCATTATTTTTCTTGATTCCCCTTTTCTTCATGCTAATAGCTACACAAAATATATGAATGCCACCTAGGAAAACATGCCTAGGACACAAATTCTCCTGAGCATAAATATTATTTTTTGGCATACAATGTGAAAGCAGATATTTAGTTTACCCTTAAACTTAGTAAGAGCTATTATCTCACCTTGATGTGTGAAGCTTTATACATTTAACTCACATAATAATCAGGTGAGAACAGAGCCCCTTCTGTCTCTGGAAGCTTTACAAATTTGTCATATTATACAAAGATGGATGTTACCTCTTTCTTTAAGAAACAACCTTGGTGTTTGGAAGAGGTAGCAGACAGTCGGGAGCAATACTTTCTAGAGAAGTGTTAACAACTTCATTTGTCTCAGAAGAACATTGGCTCTGACACCTAATGATGACAATTTAAATATCACTATTAACTGTTCCGGAAGAAGTAATTTGAACAGAAGCATCCAACTTTGCCTTTAATCAAGTGTTGATGGTTGTAATAAAGATTAGGGATGACAAATACCTAGTGCATCATCTTTTCAATATCCTGAAAGGCCAGCCTAGGTGGCTTCACTTCAAATATTGCCACATGGAGTTTTAATTCAAAGACTTCTCTTCCATAGGTTCTCCCACCAGTACAACCTCTGAAAAAAACCCCTCGAAATCTGCTGGGGATTTTCAAGGTTATGCTGGGACTGTGATAGCCCTTTGAGTTTGACAGGTGCAGCCTGCACCTCCCCCTTTTGGGACAGCTGTAGCCCACCCAGGATGACTGAGACTAGAGAGGCTGCGGTTAGGTAAATGAAGAGCAAGAGTGTGACCCTAAACACAGATGGCTCTTGTCTGGGTGCTTTGCTTGATTACCCCAAGCATAAGTAGCATTGAGGAAAAGTCCAGAAAGGCCTCCACAGCAGTGATGTGCAGCAAGTGCTCCCCCACCTCCCTGGCTGCTGTAGCATGGTCCTGCCTCTCTGCAGCACGGTGCTGATCAAATATCCAGTCAAGGTACAGCAGCATTTGATGTACTTTAAAATGTAGTCCAGAGTCAGTCTCTCAGAAACCTGATATGCTTTTAAACTCTTTGGGCCTCCCATTAGTAAACTCAAGAGATATAAGTAATGACTTTCCTTAATCAATTAGCTTGTCTGGAGAATGTTTATGTCTACACCTGCACTATATGTTGAACCCATGATCCACTGGCTTGTTTAAAACTGCCTTTTAGTTGTTTAAGAAAAAAATACCTTTGGTATTCAGTGTTCAGCTGCCAGATCCTAGGAGTAAAATGGTTTTCTTGACACTGCTTCTGTGTTGTCTCACATCTGTGTATCTGGCTCTTTAACACCTAATAAAGTAAAAACCTTGCCTCGACTCCTCATGTGTAATTCCAAATGTCAGTCAATTACAGTTCTGCCTGTTTGAGCATCTGCAGTTGGGTGCATATAACTCTTTGGCTTATTGACTCCATACCTTGAATCTAGCTTGAAGGAGCAGAGGCACAGTTTTTCAGACAGTGAAGTTTTCTGCAGCTTCTGAGAAATAAGGACACAAATTTGACGTGGACATGGAAAATTTAGAAGGAACAGTAATCCTGAGAAAGTTTAAGAGCAGATTGTGCTTCCAGTCAAACTCACCTAGAGCTAGCTGTACACTTATGAGTATTCTTTCCCTTCTGCTTGTCAGTAAAAATTCCACATTCTGAAGTATAATTGCCGTGAGAGAAATTAATATGTATTTGTTCATTAGATTAGGACTTTCTTCTACAAATTTACATGGGTGGTCTTTGTGCTCTTTGGCTGACCTGGTAAAAATCAAAGCTGTTCAGTGGCAGAAATCTCTACTGTGGTCTTGGGCTGAAAAGGGTGCTCCAAAGGCAGCACAAATGGGGAGCCCTTCCAGAGAAAGCAAGGAGCATGCTTGAGGGAAAATAACTCCCATCTCCTGATGCTGCCAACACAATGCAGGACCGTGCAGCTGCTTCTTTTGGGAAGAGCAATGTCAGGAGCAGCCTGACCATTTTGCAGCATGACACAAGACACTATGTGGACTGAAGACTCTAGCAAAGCCTCCACCATATTGTTTGAGAAAATTAACTATGGATCTTACACAGACTAAGAAATGAAACAGAAGGTCAAACTTTTTCCTTACATTTTCTCGTATGCTGTAAGGGTGAAAACCTTTATTTCTAATTTCTTTGATTAGCATTAGTATATCTGTCTATAGCAAAAGTCAACAAAGAGGACTGATGCCCTTAGTAGTGGGACTAACCACAGCTATGTTTTATTTTCATTGGCTTAATTTCACTGGGTTAATTTTGTTTAAGAGTGTCTAGATAAAGCACTGATAAATAAAAGGGAAGACTGATGTAATCATCAGGAAATGATTGAGAAAAATAAGAATAAACTAAGAATACTTAATAAGAAATCAGAAGATACCAGGGTTAAAATTGAAGGTGCCCTGAGCCCTTAAATTGCTATCTCTTTTCTCAGCTGAGTCAAAAAACATGTATTATCTGCTTGAGTGATTTAATCTGACTAGTTCTAGTATGAGAATGGACATTTAGATCCTATGAGCATTTCCATCCTATAGGTACAAATGCCCTTCATCAGAGAGATCAATCAACTATAACGATGACTGCAGTGCCAAAGAGCCTTCCCTGGCTTTTAACCAGACTCCCCTCTACAGTTTATCCTGTACTAAGTGAAAGCACAATTATTTCTCCAAGAGACAACCTCTTAATTGGACCTAATTACCTGTTGTATTAATCTGACATCTGAAATAGATCCTGTTTGCTCAAAGACTTATTATGAGTTATGACCTAAAGTTAGGCAATTTGTGATACAAACAGCAATATATTTGCTACATATATATATATATATATTTCCCAGCTTACTCTTTTTAATAAAATCCATAAAAAGTACACAGAATAGGTTTATTCCATTAAGCAGCAGCACGGCTCATGAACTTTGAAGGCACAAATATCCTTAGGTTAGAAATCTTCAAGGTATTGGATTTTGCTTCCAAATTAATATCAAGGCCCTTCACAGAATGTTAAAGCCATTCATGACACTGCTATCACTCAGCCATTTGATGGGTTATGGATTTGGGAAACTAATTTAGTGTTTTGTGGCAGAATCCTCAAAGTTTAATATGATTTTTTTCCTCCCTAACACAAGCAAATCAGAAGCACTCAGATTTGCTTGATTTTAAATGCAAACTATCTGGAGAAAAGCATTGTGAGGAAAATGGAAAAAAAATCATATGAGAAAAAAATCATGGGTCTGAATTTAAAATGGATGCAGCCCTCGAAGACCAAACTATTACTAAACTTCTTTCTCCATAGTGAAAGGGTAAAGAAGGAAGAGTCAAGACATTTTAAATCCATCAAAAACAAAATGCCATTTTGTTATGAAAAAGAATGAAGAAAATCCCTCCACGTAGTGTCAATCACGTTGCATACCATCTAGGGTGTCCCGAGGGCTATTTGCAATAACCTTATGGATGTTTCAGAGCACCTAAGATTTACAGTGAACCCTAAGATGCACTCCTGAGTGACCTATACTGTGCATTGCTCCTTTGGCATGTCACAAGTCTGCCAACATATTTCTCATAAGCGTGGAATGGCCCTCTCTGTTACCCTCCAAACACACACACAATGGAATGAAAATTTTCCAGTAAGAGCAATCTTGTGATCTCCACAGTGAATGCTGGATGAGCTGACAGCATAGGTGAACATGCTGTGCATCCTGAATGCCGCCGTGATACCTCTGTGGCCTAATTGCAGTATGGGCCTCACCACGAAAGCAGTGAGCTTATGCAATCTGCCAAGCAATCACCCTGTGGGCTTCCGGCACAAAAACTTTCTGAAGTCTGACTCGCATGGAATAACTATGCAAGTGTTGTCTGAGGGCACAGAAGTTCCACAGTTTTGAGAGTTTCTCTGTTACCTGATCTTACCCCCCCTTCTCTACTTCACCTTCACATTTTTGCACCTTTTCAATCTACTTTGATGTGTAGCTTAAACTACCAGCTTCATAACCCATCAGTTGTG
>WEIT01020507.1:317-14468 GCA_013389985.1 Dryoscopus gambensis | reverse complement strand
GTGTCACTCAGTAAATTGCAAGATATCTGCTTTATTCTAACTCAGGGTCAAGCAGACAGTGGTTGAGTACACAAAGGAACTTCACAGCTTCACCAGTCTTTGCATCTTGGAGGTTCAACCCCTAGTGACTCAATCCTCTATAATATACAATATGCATTGTATGTGATATATAGTGCAAGAGAGAACTGGTAATTATGGATGATAATAAGAAGAACCTGGAATGAATATTTTAAGTACCAGCTCTATTGCAATTCCATTTTGGCTCAAGCAAGTCTGAGTGCTTTAGGAGAAGGTGGTCCTTACCAGTAAGAAAAACATGAAGACCGGATATAGCTACCTGCTATCTGTGTAAATGACTTAATATACAAACAGTAAATTATCACACCCCCAGTAGAAGTTCCATAACATTTCCATATATACCTAATGCTTCATTTTTGTCATTTCACCCCACACATTAAGAGCCAATTTGTCCATAGGGATAGTTAAGAACAGAAACAGGATCAAAAGACAGTGTCAGCCATAAAAAGATCAAAAAACAATATCAACAACTGCAAAAACCCCCTATCTGGAAATATATGCTCTTCTTTTCCCCTCTATCTGCAATAATCTGGAATTATGATAATATGGGAAAGGAGTTTCAGTATTTGATATGGTGTATGAAGTCCCCTGTGGGTATTACGGCTCAGTAGTTTGTGTTATCCCCAGTCCACTACTCCATGAAGATGTTACTTCCAATTAAGTTATAGATACAGACATTCTTTGAGTGGCCATAATTCAAAGCACTCTTGTGCTTGTTTGCAGACACTTGGTTTGTATGATCAATGGGGTTTTTGCATGTCTGATATTGTCCCATTGATTTTTTTTTTGGCTCACATGCTTCTTGTATCACACTGTCTTGTGCAGCAAATAATGGTGGAATGCAATATAACAGATGTAACACCATGCAATAACCAAAAAAAGACAAGTAATTTTCTGATCAATAAGCCAATCCATTTGGTGAGATACAAGAGATCGGTTTGGAGACATGATTTATTTGTCCTTTAGGCAATGCATGAAGGCTCTTACAATTATAAGTCTCCTGTATCTGACTTACCAGAAATCTCCTGTGTGTAGAAGATATGTAGTAAAAACTGATTGAGGCCTGACGGTTTTCCGTGGTGCTGTCTGCGGGCATGCTCTGCAGAATGCAAGGAATGCAGAGGGGTTATTTTCCCAGATGCTAAAAGTGTCCCCTTTTTCTCTTCTTACTGCAAAGGCTGTGTTTTCATCTGCAGAAGACTTGGCTGAATTAACATTAACTTGCCTATTTGACATCACCCTGTGCTTAAGGGGTCCTAGACAATGAAACAGAGCCAACAATTCAGATATAGCTCACTAAGACAATTTCTGACCAAAAGCAAAATAAATCTGGGAGGTGTCATATGCAGGCCTTAGTTAGAGCTACCTAACTAACACCTATTGGTTCCAAGCAAAATATTGGCTCACAAGGGCCCAAAGAGCCCTGCTCACCATAAAGTCCTTTCATGTTCCACTTTTATGGGGATGGTCCCTTCTACCACCTGCATAGCCTTGTCTCTGAGGGACAACACTGTCCATCAGCCTGCACAGCCAGAGAACCCCACTACTGCCCTCCATACAATACCTGGGGTAGTCTCTTGGTGTCCTTGGCCTCGGTAACATCACCAGGCCCCATACACTGCTTCCAGGGCATTCCTAGACTTGAGAAATGTTTTTACTGGGGGCAGGCAAATAGTTTTCAATAAACATCACGGGACTATTAAAACAGTAATGTGCTAACAGAGGAGCCTCAGTGCATCCTGTCTCTCCTCCAAAAGATTTATTGACATTCATTACATTAAAGAAGGGGTGAATTCTCCAAAGTATTTTTTAAGGGAGCTTCTGAGATTATACCAGGTGGGAGAAGTGATCAACACCAGAGACCAAGAATTCACCCCAGTTTTTCACTCATGTTTGGTGGCAGAGTATTACCAGAAGCACTGAGGATCCTCTCTTAGCACACTACTATTTTAATGGCTGTCAGGTGGGAATCAGTCTGATTATTTGTCTGGGAGAATTTTAATTCCTCATTTCAAATTTCAAAAGAATAGGCAGCAATTTGTTTCCAGCACCTTTGATCTTTCTTCTTCACAGCCACATGCTAAAACCAGGATGTTTTACTATCAGCTATTAGTACTTGGCATAAGATTCTTCAACCTGCCTTTCCCTCTTCTGCTCCCTTTTGCTTTGTCTGAGAGTGTAGAACTGACAGAAACTGAGTTATTTCAGTGCCCCAAAGAAAAGTTAGGCATCACTCCCATGAGACACAGCTTGACTGCATATTAAAAAATACTCAAGCCATTTGCAAACCTTCTAAGTCTGATCCTCTTTATGTTTTCTGATGCTTAACAAGTCAATATTTAAGGACAGAAAGGAGCAATTTTAAAAAGTTGAAAACAAATGTTACAATCATAAAAATCTGGTAATGACTTATCCCATGGGCTAGATGCTAACTATTGCTTTTAGAAGCTCACACACAAATTTTCATCTCTTCCCTCCTCTAAGCTGCTGTGACCCTTCATAGTATCCAGATGTTTCCTCTTCTTTCTTCAGTATCTCATCACTTTCTGAGGCATTCACCTTTTAAGAGGCATTGTTTCAGTGTTGTTCCATTCCTGCAGCTAAATATTTTTTGTTATGTTGTTAAAAAAGTTATTAAAAAGTGTAATTAAGAAAAATGTACTTTCCCGATTGAGTAAAAAAGTCCAAGTTATATTTTAATAATTACAGAATCCTAAAGAGATAATTCAAACAGTTAGTATGGAAACAATCCAGGGGGTACAGTGCTATTGAATCTTCCATTGGAAAGTCTCAACGAATAGAGCATTTACCAAAAATAGTTGTAAGCATGTGAGTGATTATGACTATGTAGCTAATGCATGTGTGACAGGTAAATTTTAGCATGGGATGGATGAAACATGATCTGTAGAAGTGACCTTTATTGTTTCACAGTCTTATTGGTAAAGCCAAATCTCCACCAAATCCTTTGTAGGCTTAGATTTGGCAAGGCAGGGAATCGTTTCTGTGCACTTTGTCAGCTGACACCCAGCAATGATTATCAGCTGGTTTAGAGGATGAATGCTTTTGTCACTTTCTCCTCACTTGCACACACACTCATGCCCCAGCTTTGCCAGCCCTCTTCCTCTTTGCAACCTTCAGCTGCAGCATCTCTTGCTCTCTGTGCTTCTGGATGCATCACTGGGCTTCACCTTTCTGCTTCTAGACATTCCCATCCCTCCAAGTCCTTCCCAAACAAAGGTTTCTACTGTTGTTCCCTTCTTGGACATATTTTGTTACCCCCACCTTTTGGAGAGCAGGGCAGAAAAAGTCAATGTTTTGGGCACATTTTACCTTAATGCTTGTTATATGTCTGTTTACAAATAATGCTGCACCATACACTTTTTAGACAGCTCATTTTGATAATAGACAACTTGATAATAGATAGGCAGACAGACAGCAAGACAGATATAATAATGAAACAGCAAGATTCAACTCTTCCTCTGGCAGGGCATGTTGTTTATTCAAAACAAAGAACAGTGTTGTCAGATTGCTAAGACTGGAGTGGTCTCTTAGTGCTTCAGGCTAGGTTTTATGTTAAGGTAAATCCTGACCATTAGAAGTCTCTTGTTAACAGCAAGTAGGTTTGGTGACAGATCCAATAATGTCTACAGGCCTGGTGAAGTCACCACCCAAATTTGGGTCTAGGACATCTGGCAAGTGTAGCCTTATCTCAACATTAGACCTATAGAGGGCCTTTTAGCTAATTAAGTGTTAATGACTGCTTTAAAGTAGAAGTTTAGAACAGATGAATGCTGGAATCAGTCTGCCTTCTCAGAGAAAACATCTTCCCACACAAGACTCCAAAGAGAGACAATGGCTGATAAAGTCAATAAAGAGTTTACAGATACTACAGAAGAAAATAATTACACAATACATTGTTATATATATTTTTTTAAAGAGTTAATAATAGTTTGGCATGTTTCTTCTATTGATTCCACGATCTCTTCTTTGGCAATAAAATATTTTATCACAGAACAGTTGCATGCCTTCATCACTTCACAGCAGCACTAATGAAAATAATCAATCTTTACATTGATAATATGTAACTGCATATAATCATCACTACCCACATATGGAAGACAGAAAGCAGAGTCTAAAGGATTGGAATATTTTTTTTGCAACAAGAACCTTCAAAGATGCATGTGTGAAGGTCAGGTAGAGTTTTCAGGGCCAGATTCTGGAGGTGCTTAATCTCATTACTCAGTGTTGCCATCATTTCAGCCTCACACTGAAGAGTAACCCCTGGACTGTTTTAGAACTCATTCAGAACTGCTTGTTAGATTTAGTAAAGAAGTCAATTCTGATCACATTTATCATTCCTGTGGAAGAAAAACACACAAAGTATGACAAACACATGAGGATCTGGTTCTCACAGGTGTATTTGAAGAGATGACAGAAGCATGAATAGTTGTGTGCCATTCACATTCCCTACATCTCCCACATCTTCCTCTTTGAACAATTTACCACTGCTTTTACTGGGGCTTTTCACAAGGTGCTGTTAAAAGTATTACACTCCCGTGGCTTTGTCTCCCCTGTGGGAAAGCAGAGTACAAGGGCATCACCAAAACCCATGTGGTGGCAGTGAGCTAGCTACAGCCAGAAATCCCTGCATTCTATATTCTTCACACAAACATCAGATAGAGTTTAGAGCAATTATCTGGCTTACACTCCAACTCATCACCTGGTTTTACGAGGACAGTTTAGAAAATAGCTCAGCTCCCACATCTGTGGGAAATAACCGGTCACTTCTTCATCTGCTCCCAGTTGTTTCCTTGCTTCCTATCCCCCCTGTCCCATCCTCTCAACATCAGTAAAGAGAAGAGAGCTGGTGTGGCTTTTCTTCACAAAGGCCACGTGTATGGGCATGGCACAGTGTTTGCAGGACTGAAGCCAGTGAAACAAGGACAGTTTGTTCTAAGGAGCCAGAACTCTGCTTAGGTGAGACTTGTTCTGTACCTTGCTATATGGTTAAGTGCCATACCTTGCCTGCTTAGGATCTAAATGTGTGAAGGACACCATCGGTAACACACAAGGATAACAAGTGCAGTAGTCCTACAGCAGCAATGCAAACATAGCTTTTCTCTCCTGGCACATATTTTCTTTAACTCTTTGCAGAGCATTGATATATATAAAAAGCAGCTCATACCAATTTCTTCTTGCTGGAGAGGTGCAACCCACAGTCCTCTTGTCTGTGGAGCAAGAAACCTACATGGGCCATGACACTGTATTCAGGTTCCTGTGAGTCCCTCCTTGCTGAGGGGAGGGATGAAATAGTGCTGTTCAAAGATGAAGAAATGAGGGCAAAGAGAGGTAAGGAAAATGCAACCATACCACTGAGGTTATGTTATGGCAACAAGCGAGTGAATCACACAAGTACACTGAAAGGAGCTGAGTACCTGAGGGAGGGAGGATATGGATGGGAAATCCATATTGCCATCCAGTGTGCCCATCTGGGGTAGATGTACCTAGCCAGTCAAAATGACATGCAATAAAAGAGCAAAAATTCTTTTCATAGAGGAGGTTTTCAGACCTGCCACCCTTCCCCTTGCTGGCATTTCCAGTGGGTAAGTGCTTATTAAGTGACAGTGGGGCTCCTCAATCCAATTTTAAATGGACACTGTAAAGAAGGCTTTTGACAGCATATTAAAAATTTAAGTATAATAGCAAAACCTTGGGTTAGTTGATTTTATAGTTAACATTTCTCTGTTGGAATACCAGCACATGATGTCTGTCAGCAAGCCAGCCACAATAGCCTTAGGCTCATATTCCAAAAATAAAATAGCAGTCTATATCTGTCAGGGCTGTGCCGGTGCCATGTTCTACATGAGCACTTCTTTAACCTGATAATTCACACAGCAGAAACATGTCTAAGAATAGGCTGGAATGTTTTTGAAATCTGAAAAAAACTCTGTTCTCATCCCCAGTGTGGCATAACTGGAGCCACTAGCAGCAACAAGCTTTCTAAACAGTCCACAGGTTGTGTCAGAAGAGTACTGACAAGTCACAAAAAAGTTAAACAGGTACATTAGAAAAAAACGTAGAAGAGTGTTGCAGTGACCCAGCCCGCTGGGAGCTGTGGTGGGGAGTCCTCCCCCAGGCTTGAGAGACAGGCTTCTCCTAAGACACAGTGTTCCTTTGATTGATCTGTATGTTCTCCCTTCCCTGCTTTCCCATTTGCCCTTGTAACCTAGTCCCTCCCTATTGGTTCCCTTGCCCTGGTCCCATCTCTGTCCCGCCCTGCAGCCTGATACCCTTGGTCACGATGCTCTGCCCATCCCGCAGACCTCATATAAAGGCCCCAAACCCTTCCCGCATTTTGTCTTGGCCCCTAACCTCCCCTTGCGATGAGGCTGAAATAAATCCTCTTGTGTATCACCATGCCAGGACCCTTCCTGACTCTTTCATCATCCGCCTGCATGGGGTGAGTGCCAACTGCTTCTCTGGCTGAGATGAATACTGCCTCCCTTCACTCCTATGAGAGCCTGGTCCCTTTTGAGCTGTCCCCTCCGGGTGGCCACCCTTTCATGGAGGCTCAGCGGATGGGACAGGACGGGAGCTTTGGCGCATTCCGAGCTCGCCAGCTAGAAGTGCAGCGCCCCTGTGGGAGCAGCTCCAGTCCCTGTGGAGACGCTTTTGGGAACGTCTTGGCACCCTCATTGGTGCACGCCACGACAGAAGAGGGAAGCTGGTCCATTTTAAAATGAAAGGACAGTTATAGTGGTTTTTTTAAGGGAAGTAAGATCAAGAAAACAATGTGCTTCAAAAGATCACTGACCTTGATTGCAACAGAGACTTAAATTTGACCAAATTCATGAGTGATCTGGTAGTTGACACCTGGCATAAATTTAGCCTGACTGAGTTTGTTTCCTCCATTAACAAAAAGGGTACTGGTGTCCCAAATACGGGTTTTGTTTCCAATTGCCGTTGTGTGTGTACAAGTACCCATATAAAATCTGTATAAAATGCAAATATGTTCACTGAAAATTACAGAGGTTTATTTTTTGCTTTGTTTTAATATAGACCAGTGTCAATTGTGCCAAAATATTTTAGTGGAAAAGACACACCACTCCAGAGAACCTGAGAGATTTGGCGGCTAACAAGGGATCCACGTGGAAGCCCCTACATTGACCAACTTGGAGTGACAACTTTTGCCTTCCTCTTCATAAACTGACATCTTAACCGAACGGACACGGAGTCAAGCTCTGTTTGGAAGCTAGTTTTTACAAGAGGAGATAACTCTATCTGGTAATATTGGGAACTGGAGGAAGAAAAGGGTAAAGGTTCAAATGCAGATAAATGTGGGCTTAGCGTGGGACCCAGGTGCATTCCAAAGTGCTTGACTGTTCTGTAGTAATGGATTGTGCAATGTTTCCCTCAGTTATAACTTTACAAACTCTAACATTTCATCCATATAACTTTTTTATTTGGGTAAATTTGCGTTTTCTGTCCCTCTCTCCCAGTTACAATTTGCCCAACTCACATATGAGTGTGCAGTATTTGAATATTTAATAATGTGTTTATATCTCTGTATGTATTTCAGCACACACACACACCACTTCCGAATACAGCAACACTGAAAACTGGACTGGGGGATGTTCTTCAGGAAAGAGAAAAAGCAGAAATAATTAGCATTTACTCTGTAAGTGCTTCTAGTTTTGACAAGTCAGAGGCCTTTTTAATCACTCATATTGCATGTTTAGAGCACTTATATTTGAGAGTATTACAAGGGCATCACAGGAAAGGATTAATTTAAAATTTCTTTTTTGTGTTTAAAACAGCAACTACTTGTGACAAAGTTTGAATGTGGGAAGTCATATGGAATATTTCCATTTTTGCTGCAAAAGTGATCATTTAATACTCTCTTTTTCCTTACAAAAGATCCATAAGGACACCACTGTCTCCATTTTAACTAAGAAAACATGTGAAAAACCAAAACATGAAGCTATGGAATACAGACCCTTTTTAGAGATGATGAAGCGACAGTTCAATTTGTCATTGCATTGAACGCAGCTGACCACAGAGAAAAATGGATCCTCTGTCTACAGTGGTGACGATGAAATGAATTCTTTCACTGTATCTCACTGTTAAGAAGATTTGTACATTCTGTGAAAAGCAAGGCATTCCCATCAAAACTGATCAAATTTAATATAATACAAGTTCCAACTTTTGCCCATATTTGTGGTAATATGATTCTGCTCTAGAACTTAATTAATTTCTGGGATGGGACTTTTCAATTTCAACCTCAAATTCATTCAGCAGTCTGTATTTACTTATTTTTTTGCCAGTCACCATTACATGTCTTCTCTTAGGTCTCATTTTGCTAGGACAAAACAAGCCAAGTGGGTTAGACTTTCTAACCGTTGCCGTATTCATTCTGTCAGCTCTTCTTCTGCATCTATTTCTCTTTTATTTCAGTACTTCTTTCCTCCTCATGGACCATCATAATTGTATACATTGTCTCACATGGGATCATCCCATATTGTCTTGAAGGCTATTGAAAGTATTCTAGGAAATACTCTCAATTCAACAAAACTTGAATTTTTCTCTTCTTCAACCTCTTATCTTACTGAGCCTAAGGTGCTGGGCCTTTGTTTCCTCTCCATTAAGTCAGGTCTGAGAGTCAGCAAGACTATTATTACTGTACAACAATAGAGGTTACTACAATTGCAAATGGATTTATTGGATGAAGAGGTACAAAACTGTATCTACAAGATAGAACAGAAGCCCCCTCCACAAAAAAAAGCAAACTGCCATCAAAGGTTTCTTACCTTTTTTCAGGGAAATACTGAGTATTGCACTTATTGCTCCAGCACATAGAAATATATATGTCACTGTCCAGTTTATGAAGGTAGCTACCATATCTATTGTGCCCTTTAGCTATCTTGCACTCTGTCAGAAGGGATGTTTTTAGGTTCAGTAACATGATCTCCTGCTATGACAAAGTGACCTGTTTAGTGGATGGGGAAAAGGCTGTGAATGTTGTCTACCTGGACTTTAGCAAAGCCTTTGTCACCGTTTTCCACAGCATTCTCCAGGAGGAACTGGCTTGGACAGGTGCAGTCTTCAGTGGTAAAAAGCTCTCTGTGGGCCCGGCCCAGAGAGTGGTGGTGAAGGAAGCCGCATCCAGTTGGCAGCTGCTCCCAAGTGGTGTTCCCTAGGGCTCAGTACTGAGGCAAGTCCTGTTTAATACCTTTATCAGTGATCTGGACAAGGGGACTGAGGGCACCCACAGTCAGTTTGCAGACAACACCAAACTGACTGGGTGGGAGTCTCGATCTGGGGGAGGGTAGGAAGTCTCTACAGAAGGATCTGGACAGGCTGGAATAATGGCAGAAGCAAATTGCATGAGGGTCAGCAAGGCCAAGTCCCAGGTCCTGGACTTCAGTCACAACAATCCCAGGCAGCACTACAGGCTGGGCCAGAGTGGCTGGAAAGCAGCCCAGCAGAAAAGGACCAGTGAGTGCTGGTTGAACAGGAGTGGCTGAACAGGAGCCAGGTGTGCCAAGAAGGCCAATGGCATCCGAGCTTTTAACAATAGTGCAATAGAGCAATAGTGTGGCCAGCAGGACTAGGGCAGTGATCTTCCCCCTGTACTCAGCACTGCTGGATCCTTGAAAACGTCTTTTTAATTAGAAAATGTGGAAAAAAATCTGAAGGTTTTACTTAGGTTAAACCACAAGTGCAAACATGAGATACACAGATACAGAGGATTTGTTTATGAGTTATATGAAGTAACAAAACTGTTATGCACAATACCTTCAGTCTTTCAAGTGTTGCACAAGGAATATGTATATGCACTCTCACTTCCCTTTGTTGAGCTGCTTCACCACTCTGCTGTAATTCTCAAAGCAGGGAGAAGCATTAGTGTGACAGCTCTGGGCATATCCACAATGATGTTCAAAGGTTTTGGAGATTTTTGCTATTTTTCTGGAGATAGCAGACATACCAGTTTACCTCAGGACAGAGCAACCTTCAGATCCAGCACTTGAAAATGCAGTGGGACTGGTGTGATAACTCACACAACTGAGTTTGGGGATGTAGATATTCAAAAATGCTGACATCAAGAAATGAAATCTTGGCCTCACTGGAGTTAGCACAGCTCAGACTCAGACTGATCTCAGCGAGACTGTGATTTTAACAGTGATTTTAAAAATGTCAGGCATGGCTCATAAGCTTAACTGACAGAAACAGTTTCATGAATGTCAAATTTAAAAATGCCATTTTACCTCCAGCACATGACTTGCTTCTGTACCGATCCTAGGCGCAGTTTTTTACAACACAATGTAGGACACATCACACTTCTGTTTTCACACACACAGCTCTCATAGTGAGATCCTTGATTGCTGTAGTTATTTGCTAGGATATGGAACAATATTGAGGAGCTCCAGCTTTGCGCCTGAATAGTTATTGACAATTCTGAGCTGTGCAATTGTAATTTCAAATAGTTAACTGGGAAAACAAAAAAACCCTTTTATGTCATTAAGGTTTCTACTCAAGTACTCAGCATTTCTGCAGTGCATATACAGCATCTTATGGAAACCCAACTAAAATGAGCTCTTCTACTGCGTCTGCATTTCCTTCTGGAGGTCCTAAAAAACAGCCTCCAGTCAATTACTTAGATTGGAGAGCAATATAAATAATTCTTCTTCCTCCAGCCTCCCTCAAGTGCTTTGCTATCAAACAATACCAAAGCCAGAATATAAATGAGGCTGGAAAATATCCATATAAAATATACATATACGTGTATAAACGTGCCGTATGCATTATTTCAGGTGCATATAGCACTCTGAACTGCTAAGCAGTTTTCTGCATGGGCTTCGCAGGAGCAGAGACCCTGTTATGAACTACTCCCTCCCTATTTTCTTCCACACACTCAGGAAATTGTGACATCTTCTCTCCCAGCAGTGCTTCCTTTGTCTTGAACTTTTTCCCTCTCTGCTTCAGCCCTTCTGTGAATGGCAATGAAAGAAAAGGGAAGAAATATCAAGAGAAGAGTGATTAACAAGAAGATGACTACTCCAGCTCCTCAGAAGTATCCTTTGCAGAGTGAGTCTCTGAGCTCTTCAGTGCAATAGAAGATACCAGTATCAGGGATAAACAGGAATGGACAGAACTGGAAAAAAAACCAAACAGATAAGCTAGAGACTGCCTCAGTTATTTTTTAGCCTCATTTAATTGGCAGAATATAACATCAGTGAAATTGAGGCAGTGTGCAATTTAGCTGGCATTATGTTTTTATGCTGTAGCTGTTCAAGTGGACTGTATGTTTAAAACCATACTTCAGCTCCTCAAAATTTTAAATCATCAGTGACAGTATCAAAAATGTATTATTGCGAGAAAGGCCTGTTAATGGTCAGTTATTCAGCGCAGTATTGCCAAATTACCTGGAGAGATGATGTAGATAGACTGTTCAATATTAAGCAGCTACCGAGCCTAATCTCTTCCATCTAGTTGTACCTTGAGTAATACAAGACCTAAAACAGATAGGAGAATTTCAAATGTATGCTCCAAGCATGCACTTATATATTACAGCAGTACAACCCAATAGTAAACTGCTCCTTAGGCATTGTTAATAGGATTTGGATAATCACAGAAAAAGCCCTTGGTGCTGAAATTATATTCTTTTTGTTGACAACATGTTACCTAATGGGACTGTGTGAAGCTGAAAAGAAAACAACTGATTGACATGAATATTACAGTAGGAAAACATTAGTAACTTCAGTGAGGCCTCCCTGCAAGTTAATAATGTGTTTTACTTTATTCCCCCCTTGCTCATCCCAAGGAATATTTTCAAATGCAAACCACATGCTTGTACCTTCTAGCTAGAGTTAAGTGCTAAGACAGCAGGTTTTAAAATGTTCATTGTAGGGATTAGAAGCCCCCCTACCAGGAGTGCCTGGTGCATACCTCACATGGGGCCACTCAGTTATTTTCTTCATCACAAAATCCATCAGTGACATTTCACGTGTCCTTTTCTGATGGAAGCTGTCCTATCCTGGCCCTTGGCCAATGAAATAAAATTATATATTTAATAAAATTACTGAATATTGTGTTTCTAGTTCCAGCCTCCATTTAATACCATTGCTACTGCCTGCTGAGGAAAGACAGACCAAGCCAGTAAAGAGATGCTGCAGACAAACTGGAACAGTTAATTATTAACAGGGAAGTTAGGAAGAGAGATCCCTCACAGGGGGAGGGTGTCCCTTGGCTGTCCAACGTGCTTTTCTCCCTGTCATGCCTGGGCTTCTCCTTACATGCAGTCAGGTTCATTCTCTCATGCAATAAGTTGGAAGGCAAGGCAGATTCTGCTTTTCCCCTTTTCCTGGTTTCTGTCTTTTGCTAGTCAGCACACAGTCCAATGAAGGATGAGAGAAAAGCAGGCACAAGAAAAATTCACTTTCAAGGGGGATTTTACCGGTGCCAGACTTCTGTGCCATGTTACTGGTTACACATGACCAACTTTTATTTCCCTGCTTGCTTTGGTACATGGTACCAAAAGTCTCTGCTGGCCAAGAAGGCAGATACCTGCTACTAGTACATGGCCAAAGGAAAAAGGATGATGTGAGTCTTCTTAGGCTATTATGTGGCCATTTTCCTAAGCCATATTTGGCTGATGAAGTTCTGTACCCTCTCATAAAGACTTCCACATGGTGGGGGTAGAAGCGGGGGGTTGATTCCTTATTTCTATGGTTTGTAAAAAGGTAAATGTTTATCTCAGTTTTGGCACTGAGAAGAAGAGCAGAGAGGCTTTTAAAGGCACTTTGCATGTAAGTACTCATGAAACAACGCTGTTATTCTCCCACAGCAGGCGGTAAGCAGCAGAAACAGAGACATAACAACTTAGCAATGCAAAATGAGCTCCAGGCGTCTGGTAATTGTACCTTTTTTTTGCTTTTAAACCCCTCACACCACTCAACTGCATGTGGTCAATCTGACCTGTTCTTGACAATGTTTGCAGTGGCAGGAAATCTTTGTGACTTTCAATCAGAAGAACATTTTAGATTATTCAGGTATGGAGGGAAAGAAGCACAACAACAAATTGTTTATTTCCACCTATTTTGTGACCCTAAAGGGCTCGATTTTTCATGATTTGTACTGAAGTCAAGATGTTTTAAAAGTATTTATCTGAAATACTTGATTTCATCATACAGCCTCCAAAATAAATTTATTTAGTTCCATTATATGTGACCTGCCTTTCTGCCTTTCTTTTAAAATATAAAGTATTATGGATCGGTAGAAGCATGTGATTCAGAGAAGCAATGAAACATGCCAAATATTCTAAATTCAAAAGTACTGGCAGTTCCCTGGGGCAGGTATCTCAGTGTCATGAAAACCAGAACCCTCTGTAATGAACACAGTGGCTCTGGATGGTTCAAACACAGCTTCTGAATGGCAAGGGAGCTGAATGAGGGTCTGAAGCACAATTCCTCTGAGGGAGCTGGGGGTATTTAGCCTGGAGAAAAGGAGTCTCTGGGGAGACTTTATCGTTCTTTACAACTGCCTGAAAGGAGGTTATAGCAAGGTGGCAGTTATTCTCTTCTGCCAAGAAATATGTGATAGGACAAGAGGAAATGGTTCCAGGGGAGGTTTAAATAGGACATTAAGAAAAATTTCCTCACCAGTAGGGTTGCCAAAACTGGAACAGGTTGCCCAGGGAAGTGGTTGAGTTGCCATCCCTGGAGATAGACATGTAGACGTGGAGTTTAGGTAACGCGGTGTGTGGGGCCGATGGATCGATGCCACGTTTTTCCCACAATGTCCCTCGTGGAGACGCTTTGGCGGTGCCCCACTAGCACCCACGCAAGCACACAGTCTCACCCTCGCAGGTGGGCACTCACACACACAGTCTCTGCACATTCCGGAAACAAAGAGGTAGGAGGTATGCTTTGCGTGCAATTCCAAGGCATTTATTGGGTCCCCACCACGGACCGAGAACAAACGCACTTGAAGGAGAACAGAGGGAAAGAACCCTGAACAATCGTGTGCGCCCATGATTTTATCCTGAGGGGTACCAGGGGTGGGCAGAGCATCAGT
>WEIT01020506.1:0-11263 GCA_013389985.1 Dryoscopus gambensis | reverse complement strand
CTGTCGGGCACGGAGGGGAAGGGAAAGCAAGGGAAGGGAAAGGAAGGGCGAGGAAAGGAAGGGAAGGGAAGGGGCGGAGCGGGGAATGTAAATCAGCTGCGGTGGAACCTGGGCCGGCTCTGGAGCAGCGGCTCCTCGGGCCTGGCGTTCGCGGCTGCAAGCAGGGGAGAGGCCTAGGTCCGGCTCGGGCCTGTGTACGGCAGCGCACGGCGGTGAAGTGAGGAGCCCTCACCTCACCCAAGGCAGGCACTGGCACCCAGGCTGCAACCGCTGGGTGGAAATTATGGAATCGCAGAAAACTTAGGGTTGAAAAGGACCTTAAAGATAATTTACTTTTAACTCCCTGCCATGGGCAGGGACACCTTCCACAAGACCAGGTCGCTCCTAGGGCTGCGCAGTGTGATCATGAACACTTCCAGGGATGGGGCAGCCACAGCTTTTCTGGGCACCCTGTGCCAGTGTCTCACCACTTCAAAATATCCCGTCTAACCCGGCCTTCTGTTAGTGTGAAGCCCTTCCCCTTAGTCTTGTCTCTCCAGGCCCTCGTTCAAAATCCCTGTTCAGCTCTTTTGTAGGCTACCCTCAGGTTCTGGAAGACCACAATTAGGTCATCTTGGAGCCTTCTTTTCTCCAGGCTGAACAGTCTTAATTCTCTCAGCCTTTCCTCGTCGAGTTGTTCCATCCCTCTAATCATCTTGGTGGCCGTGTGTGGGACAGCATGGCTACCAGCAAAGAACAACTCTAGCTGACAACAAAGAACTGCTGCAGAAGCCTGTCAGCCTGGTGTTGAAGAGAAGTTGGCGTGTAACTACACCTGTATGGACGTATAACCTTATTAGACTCTCTTGGCTTCACAACAGTGTTTTTAATCACAAAATACTTTGAGCGTCATCTGGTTGTGTTGCCAGTTCTTTGTTTGCAGGCTTCTTTTACCAGTGGTTTGGTATGTGAGGTGCTTGAGAGAAACATCTGCATGGTGACTGTTTCCTGAGTGCAGCTGCCCCCTGTAAGCTAATCATGTAGCTGAGTTGTCAGTGTACAAGTCTTTCAGTCAGCATCTCACGATAAGGAGCAACTTTTAGACTCCTTTTTTAAATATACGTAATATTTTTTTCTGGTTGTCTCACTTTAACACTGCATTTAAGATAACAAAATCCAATAAAGCATTTTAAAGAAATGAAAATCAGTAATGAAATTTAAAAATTGAGTTGTAATTCTGTTACGTAAATTAGATGGCATAAAAGTTTGTCTCCTAAACGGCCTGGTACAGGGGACCCTAGGGACAACTGAGATACCACTACTGGTAAACTTTTTTGTTATCCATCAGGACATGAGAACCTTTTCGTAGAAGTTTGATTGAAAGTTGTGTTTCTCTGAAAGGATTATGTATTTGTAATTTTCTGAGGAGAAAGTTACTGACACATTCCTAAACTCTGGCATGTTGAGTTGACTTTTATTTCTGGTCCCTGGACTTCTTATTTTGGGTGAAGAGAACCTCACGATAGGCTTGACGTACATGCCAATGTTCTTCCTTTAATGCAAGGAAGAACACGTGTAATTGATTCCCTGGTTCGTTTGGTTAAATGTAATAACAGGAACAAGGGAGAGAGCTGCAGAGGGAGTGGAGGGGACTGAGTACTGCTGAAGAGTGATCGGTTGGGTGATTGGTTTCCCAGTAAGTGCCCTGCCGTGTGCTGTGGTAGGCAGCAGCACACCCAGGAGGACACAGGGCACTTGGCCGCATGAAGCTACCCTGCAAAGGTGTCCCCGCTTTGGATACCAGCTGTAAACTGACCTGGTGATTTTTTTTTCCCCAAGGTGATGGAACGTGAATGGGTGCTTAGTGTTGGATTGTGAGTGTTGGATTAGCTCTCTTTGTGAGAGCCCGAGAAGAATTAAAAAGGTTTTGTTTGCCCTTAAACCTGAGTCTTACTGGCTTCCACTAGTGAGGACAGCAATTTCTCTCTCTGAAAAGTGTCAGCACCAATGCTGTTATAATTAAAGAAATGCCAATAGAGTTTAGATTAATTCACTTCTCAGATATTCTGTTTAAGTGTTGATGGACACACAGAACTAAAGTAATTATTAGTCAACCTGATCATTGTGTTGACTAAGTAAATATAATTACACTGGTAAAGACAGGAATTATCAGATGCTCAGGTGTGCTGTAATTACTATTTCATTTTGTTTACATGATTCCAGCGTAATTTATGAATGCCTAGATGCTGCAGTCAGACACTTCTAATAGCAGCTGCTGGAATTGTGTTTTACTCTTTTAATAGTTCTTAAGAATATCAGAGGTTGTGTAGGCCGACTAAAAAGTCATGGTGATGAGTACCATAAAATTACCTAGAAAAAAGTGGAGTTAGTTATCCTTGGTTTTGGGGAGGTCTCCCAGCTGTGTGATGAACCCTCCCCCTGCCTCGTCCTCCCCTAGAAAAATGCTGCTGGTTTCTTGTGACTCAGTGTTGAATCAGTCCAGTGAAGCACGTCTCTCTGTTCCTTTGGACAAGCTCCCTGGCTTGATCCACTGTGTGCCTATGGATCAGAAATCACCTTCCAGGGATGGGAGCAATTCTGCCTGGGGAGACAGCTTGAACTGGCACTTCTCTGATGTGCTTGTGCATCCACAGCCTTCAAATGATTTCTAGAATTTCCTTGGTCTGTTTTCTGGACAAGGTAGCTTTGCAAATCAGAAAGTAAGTTTACTCTTGTGTTTTATGTAGCACGATCTTTCACCTAGAACAGGATATGTTTGTGCCTCTGCTAGTTTGGGAGGTGTTGAACTGGTGCAGAACAACTGCATCAGACAGTGCGTAGAGTTATGGAAGAAATGGAAAATGAGTTGTTATTTTCTGTTTAATCTTTAATATTGTGATTGTTAAGGTGTTGTTTTACAAAGTCTAAAAGCTATCAGGTTTAAAATCACTGTTAGCATCCCAACCCTAAAGGAGTTCCAAAGATGAACTTGAGAACTCTATTATGTATCAAAAGTCATGGCTCACAAAAGATTTATTTATGTTGTGTCATAATATCCCTTTTCCCTCTGATATTCCACAAGCAGTGCCTCTCTTCCTCTGAAGGATAATCCCATCAGCCTCTCTGCCCCCGTCACCATCAGCCCTCTCTCAGGTTGCTGAAGCCATCAACATAATACGACAATTGTTGTTCCTTTATATTCATTCTCAAAGTTGGCTCCTTTTTTAGACCTGGTGAAGGACCTGTTTGCCTCCTCCTCAGCGTAGCAGGTGCCAGTATTCAACATCATTACTGGCATCTGTTGTATGGCACAAGTGTGGTTAGGTTATTGATATGTTATTGATGGGTTTTGCACTGGGAACGCTGTGTTGTACAAGTCTGGACTCGTCTCTCGCCCGAGGTGGTGTTGTAACCCCTGAAACCAAACACCTTCACCTGGACCCTGCCTCTTCTCCCCATGAAAGCTGTACCCTATTGGTGACGGGCTTTGCCCCCTCCCCTTCCTCCCTGGGGGGTCAAAAGGAGCCCTCAGGAAGCCCCCGACCTCTTCGCCTCCTGGATTTCGATGGAATAAAGATCTAAGAACGCTATCCCGGGGGGAAGAGTGCCTTCTTTCTTTTACCTAGGTTCTCTGACACGTGTTGCTCCCAGGGGTCCTGAGCTAGCCCTAGGACCCCCTCGGACCATCTCTGTGTCAGGCATCCTCCAACAGCTGCTGACTGGGCCACTCCCTGCCAGTTCATCCAGAATGCAGTTCATCCAGAATGCAGTTCATCCAGAATGCAGTTCGGGGGCCTGTGCTTGAGAGCCAGAAGGCTACTAGATGTGTTTTGAGTTTTCAGTGTCCATAATTTGGGCTTGTGGGTTTTTTTTCCCCTCCCATCCAATTTGTAGTCTGAAGTGCTCTAAGCCCTAGAAACAACACAGTGCCTTTTTTTCCCCCAAGTTAGAACGTTATCACCTCCAGTGTGCTAGGCTGACTTGTCTACATATCTGATAGGATACATGTCGCCTTTGAAAACTTGAGCCACATTGTGTGGCCAGGTTCTGCAGGAGGAGCAAGCTATCTCATCAGCCTGTGAAATGTCTTGTTTATCTGATCTGTCTTGTCTTTTAAGGGGATTTTTCTTGACTTGCATGTGGAGTTGTTACAGCTAAATTAGCTAACAATTCTCTCTTCCTTCAGGCGTGTCAGGTTATTGCTCTAGATATGTGTAAACATAACAAGTTGCTATGCTCCAACAGAAAAATGTGCTCTTAGAAGCTGCTGAAACTTCATTCTCATATATATCAGTCTTGTATAAACAATTCTACCCACAGAAGCATAAACAAGTCTTGATTATTACTAATGTCTTAAGTAAGTTGGAAATCTCCTGAATGACCTACAGAAAGAAGGGGGTTTTTTTGTTGCTGCTGAAATTTAGTTACTAATTTTAGCACCTTAGTTGAGACTACTTAGCTTTGAGTTAATCCTGCAACTGAAAAATATGCAAGTAAGAATGTCACCTTCTGGTTACTGTTACTTTAGTCTTTAAAGCTGTGATTTTGGGGCAAGGTGGTGATTTTGAGCGAGGCCTTCCTAATTATAGGGAAGTTTGTTCTAATACCTTTGTCATAATTATGACTTGCCATTTGTTTGTTAATGCCAGTGTTTGTTGCTGTGTCTATCTAGATTGCTGGAGTTGCAAACATCCTTAGAAAGAAAAAATCAATGTAAATTCAGCTAATCAATTAACATGCATTTTTCTAGGCCCAGCGGGTTTGTGGCCTGATCATGATACAACATTTTAACTTTTGAATGTTTAGCTTCAGCTTTAAATTAAACAGCAGGAAGCATGAAAGAATAGAAGAACAAGCACTTTCTCCTGTTAGTTTACCTATTTGTTCGGTTGCTTCTGTGTAGTGGGCTGTGTTCTGTGGGATTTTGAATTAATTTTTTTCTTTGCTTGCATAAGAGAGGTTTTCCTTTTCTTGCACTGTTGTATGTATCTGAAAAGGTTTTTTCCTTTTGTTTTACAGGAGGAAAATGGCTCAAACTACTGCACCATCCATCCATAATGAGGAATCCTTGGAAAGCAGAATGGTGGTTACGTTCCTCATATCAGGACTTGAGTCAGTGGTTAGTAGAGAAGTTAAGCTTCTGTGTCATAAATCATTCTTGGTATTTGCAGGATTACACCAGTATATTGCTTCCCACTGGGCAGCAGGGAAGGTGGATTGTTGTATCTTTACTGGATTGTGTGTTGTCTAATGTCAAAAACGAGACCGCTCCAAATTATCTTTAATGAAAAGATAATTTATTAGTCAAGTTTTTATTTAAAAATAAAATAGTAAAATAAAAGTTATAAAACCCGGGGCGGGAGTCAGAGACACTTGGTGTCCTGTAAGGCAATGGACCCAAGCGCCGGGGTCAGGCAGTGCTGCCAAGTTGTTAAAAGTTCCCAAGAATGGGGGAGGGGCTGACCAGAGGCAGCACTGGGCTCTTGCGGTGGCTAATCCACACAAAAGTGCGCGTCGGAGTCTCTGGGAGTCTGTCTTTTATGGAGTTTTTGAGCCCTCGGTACCCCCTCCTGGCACGCCCACGATCCGCCTCTTCGGTCAATGGTGATTGGATAGATAGATGGTGACATAGTTGTTCTTTATCCAATGGCTGGCTCGTTGGTAGGGGCTTGGAATAGGTGATGTCATGTAGTTTCAGTGGCGGGAATCTGTCCTCATTAGTATGCCGGTTGCCATAGCTACACCTGCAGGACCGTTGGAAGTGCCTCTAAAAATAGTCTTTGTCTCTTAATATGCTGCCTTAACTCAGGCTGTTCACTGAATAGGCAAACTTAGTACAGATTTTTAAACATACATAAAATAACTACACAAATAATATTTTAACATAAATAAAGTGTACAGACATTACATTAACTGATGATATTGGATAAAAATTGAAACAGGCTCGTTTTAACAGGAAATCTAGGGGTATTTAACTTGGAGTGGTTTTAAACTTTAACAAGGGGATACAAACAGCTTTTAACAGTCTTTTAAACAGAATGAACATTAACTTTTGGATTTTAACTTTATTAACACTTTTAATTAACCCTTTTAGTCACTTTATTAATTAATATTCTAATTAATTATCATGCAAAAGCCAATTAACTAATTTAATTTTTAACATCTAAGCAGCTGTAACTCTCTCTTTGCTTGGGATAAATCGTGCTAACAGTAATCTTGTTTCTTGTTGTGGTGTCCTGTTAACAGTAATCTTGTTTCTTGTTGTGGTGTGGTTGTTTTAAAAACTATTTTGTCAAATAAACAAATGAGAAATATTTGTTGATTGCTTAGGTACAGCGTGGTTGCAAGGCAAGAGTGTGTTCTGGTCTTTGTCATATGTAATGTAGAGTGAATAAATGGTTTTGAGGCTAATGCCTTGTCCTCAGCTGCTGTACCAACTCAAAAAAACTTGTTCAGAAAATACTTCTTTTTGTTGGCGTATCACCTGCTTTGTAGAAGTTATTTAATTGTGTGGTGGAGTTTATGGTTGGCTGGGGCTGGAGTGGAAATGCCTGTCCCATTTCCTTGAAGTCAAGGCACTGTCAAAATTTGGTTCTTTAAAATTGGAGTTTTTTAATGGTAAGCAAGAACAGACATTTTAGCAATGAGACTTTGATAAGACAATAGATTGCAAGTCTTTTATTCCATTGGGTATATTTGGTTCTTAAAGTCTTTGTGTCACTTTTTCCTCACATGCTGCCACTGTTGGTGTTTTTATAGGTTGTAGCAAGCTCTGATTTAGTTCCTAGGAGAGACTGACCTTTTGTGATCACTACTTGGTCATCCCACCAGTTTTCTTGGGATCCTTGTTCTCCCCATAGGCTTCCTGCCTTAATTCTTGCCAGAAATATCTCCTGGCAGAACATATGTAGGTGTGCAGGGATGGTGCAAACCCTTCCATTCAGGAGGAATTCACCTGAGCCTGGTCCCAGCAGACAGGATAGGGCAGACTACAGGGAGCCATCCTGTTTGCAACTGCACCTTTGTGAACAGAACATGGTGTGCAAGAAGTGTGCTGAGAATGAACAAAAGTCCTGTATGCTTTGTTGGAAGTTGGAGTAAGACAGTATGATTAACATGGCAGTGATAATTTAACATGGATTAATGTCATAAATCATTTTAATTGAAACCAGTGCAATCTCTGAGTCTGTACAAGGCCCTAATTTTGCTAATGAATCTACAGTGTTTTTAAGATGTCTGATGAAAAATATTCCAGATGCGTAAATTGTGCTTTGCTACTGGCTGATATTGTGTTGCTCACAGTACCTTCTGAAGAGTGGATGTTAGCAGCAGTATAGTAATTCTTTTACATGGTATCACATACATTTTTATTTACTGTGTCTTAACTATGCTAATAAAAGCTTTTTCTTTTTCTTTTTATAGTGTAAAGAACTGGCCAAGTCCAAGGCAGAAATTGCCTGTATTGGTGTATATGAAAGAACTGTTTTTATAGTTGGAACTGAGAGAGGAAAAGCCTTTGTCAACTCTAGGGAAGATATTAAGAAGGATTTTAATGAATACTGTAAGTCTCAATGTTTTATTTTTGTGTGTCACAAGCTGCATAATGTATATTGATACTAGTAACTTTGAGGAGCAAAATTCTGTATCATTGCTGCATGCTATAATCATGTTTGATATGACAAATTGAACTGTTTAGGAACATAAAAACGAGTAGTAACAGTGGTCTTATTTGGAGTGTTATTTGTACAATGGCTGGAAACGTTAATTTTTTCTTAGATAACGTGACAAACTAGTGCAGTAAGAAGTATTAGACTGTCCACCCTTATAATACACCCTGCATTTCCTAGTGTGTGTTAATTTTTCTTTGTATCCCCTCCTCCAAACCTTTTCTCCATTCAGGAAGACTGAGGAGAACACTGAACAGGTAGAGGAGTACTTCTGTCAGCTCAGGTGCTCCTGGTTCTTCAGATCCCTTCATGCCTTACTAAAGCAGATGCACAGTTTTGACAAAACAGTATTTTTTCATGTAGCTTTTTTATATCATTTTTATTTAGTAGACAGAAGTATGCATCTGTACCATAATGACTTTAAATTACCTCTGCATTACTTTTGTACTCCTTTAAGTACATCTAGGGTGTATTTTTTGTTTAAATTCATTTTTACAGTAAAACAGTGAAACTTCTGTGTTCGTAAAACTTGATTCATTGAGTACAGGACAGTATTTTTAGGGATAGGTTTCAAAGATTCAGTGACTATTTGGGGGAGCATTGATGCGCTCATATAGGAAAGTGTTGGTGGTGGATAGTGCCTAATAAATAACAAAATGTATATATTTATTTGCATAGGGAAAGAGAGAAGGTGCAGGTCAAGGGTGGGGTATTATAGAAGAATCAGTCTGAGGAGGAGCTTAAAAACAACTGTCAAGTTGTTGTCAAGTTAAATACTGCTTGGAAAGCAACTATGTTTAGTCTATAACAGAAAGACTTACTCCCAAAAATGCTTTTGCTGCTAGGTAAAATTCTCTTGGAGGCTCTGTCTCAAGGTCAGTTGTTTGTCGTAAGGCTCTGGATTTTTTTTGTCACTGTCCTACTGGCATGGACAGTGATTTTCTGTGCACATAGTTACTCAAAGGAAAGTCACCATGATATTGGGTTGTAACAGATCACTGATATCAAAATGTAGAATTGCAGCCTGATTGAGGAATCAAGTATAAGATGAATCAATTTCTTTTTATTTTTCTTTTTTTTTTTTTCATTTTTTTACAGGGACAATCTTCTAATACTGCTGTTTGTAAAAACTGCTGAGTGCTGGGGAGGGAGTTCAGTTTTTCACCTGATTTCTTTTTTTGTTTTGTTTTGGTTGCTTAAAGGGCTTCCCTGACATCCTAGGTACTGTTTTATTGCCAGTACAGTGCTATCATGGGCCCTGATATACCAGGGACTTTGTGTACTGAGCACGTCCATTAGTAGGGAGTTTGAAATTATGGGCATTTGCTGTTTGATCTCCTGGCTAGATGTCTATTTCAGATTTTGTACTGTGGGAAGCACTGGCTTCACATCCATGCTTGTGTTTGGCTGTATGAGATGTGGTAGATGCATGCCTGTGTTTAAATCCTACATCAGTTTTGAAAATCCTCACCTTTTGCTTTATTCTAGTTACAAGATACTCGTTCTTGGGCTGTGTTTTTGTACTGTCAGGCTGATAAGATTAAACAATATTAACTTTGAAAACAGCGTTTTCATTATGATTCTTGCAGAACATTATGGTGTAGATCTGTGTGAACAAGGTCAACTGATGTCAGTCATTGCTTTCATGGTTTCACAAAGTGCACATCTCCCATGCTTTCAGGGGAGTCTTGATGCCGGAATTAGTTTTATTCTGTCCTGACAAAGATGTTGATAATTCCAGAAAACATTACTTCACAACAATTTTTAGGAATAATAGCATTACATATTCCTGGTGATGCTGATTCCGTCACTGCCTTTGACAGCTCTGAAGACTTGATGAAGTTTATAGTGTAATATCTTTTGCTCTAAAATGTAGAGCTGTGGAGGTGACAGTTCCTTTCCCCTTGTACCTTGTTTCTTCAGTTCAGTATGAAAGCGAGCAATAGGCAGTGGTAGTTGAGATTTTAGTAGGTGTTTTTGTAAGAATCCAAGAATGACACAGTTCTTTGTATTTTTAACAAGTGAGAGTTGAGTGCTTCTTGTTACTTTGGGACTGATAAAGGTTTCTAAGATATTCTTACCTTGCTGTTAGAATTAAACCTTTAAAAATTCATCTGTGGTGTCAGTCTCTGGAACACATGGTGCTGACAACATTGAGAATTACCTCTCCACTTGTGGGTATCTTCATTTTTCTTTAAATATGGAAACAGAAGTCTAGTTACTAAGCACACCTCTGGTTATGTCTGACTCTGTGCAAGCCAGCACATATTTCCAGTCTTTATTTCCACTTTTTTTACAGCTCCTTTGTTTAATTTGAGAAGTGTATGAAGAGTTTTCAGAATTTGTAGGGCTCAGTTGCTCTTTTTTTTAAATTAATGAGTATAAATTAGTGGGCTAAACTGATGAAATGTATATATGAGGTTTATGGAGGAAATAGCATGTACACTTTTAAGCAGTACAGAACTGTTAAAAATAATAGTGGTTCAGTGAAAGCAGCGCTGGAGTTTGGTTTTGTACTAGTTTGAAAGCAAACTAGTGAAAGACTTCAAGTCAGAAATACAATTTAATAGGAAAAAGAATAAATGTAATAGTACAAAAAAACCCCAACCCACTGACAGCATCAGAGTACAACCTGACCCCCTGACGGTCAGGGGGTTGGCAATAGTCCAATCAAATGGTGGCTGCAGTCCTCCTGGAGTGGTGGTTCTGTTGAAGCAGTGATTCTGTAGAAAAGGTCTGGTCTTCCTCTGAAGGTCCAGTGGCGGCGTAGAAGGGTCTGGTCTTCCTCTGGGAATCCAGTGGAAAAGGCTCCTTGTGGTGCTCCAAACTGCAGCTGATATCCAGGATGGAACGCTTGGTTCCTCCCTCTGAGCAGAGCATCTCACAAATGGGATGATGTAATTTTATCAGTCATGTGGTGAGATTAGATGGCCCATTAACAGAAGATATCTGCCTGGAGGGAGGATGGGTCATGGGAGAGATAAAGACCTCTGCCCCACCTGGTGTCAACAGCTGGCCCATTAACAGAAAATATCCCCATGAGTTTACCAGGGATGAGTCATGAAGGAGATGGGGAACACTGTCCTGCTGGTTTTAACAGCTTATGAAGATGGTGATAGAATACATACTTTTGGGCACATCTTACATTGTAACCTAGGGCATAATCCACCCCTTATTCTTTTACCATCTTGTCATGATCTGCTAATAACAGTGGGGGTCGTGAGAGGTTCTTTTACTGATCTCAAAGTGCAAAAGACAATGCACCTTTATTTAAGTGCCAACAACTCAGCAATGCGATAGAGGGGAGAGAAAGAAAGAGGTAAAGAAAAAACAAAGAGGAAGAAAGGGGGGGGGAATATCTACCAACGGTGGACGCAGCCCTCGTGGTCCTGCCAATAGACTTGTCTTCATCCGATGGGGGGATCTCGAGGGGTCTCGGTTGAATAAAGTTCTTTTATAGTCTTTCTCAAAAGCAAGAGGTACCTGGCCAAAAGGTGGGGAAAATCTCGTTGCGAGGCTCATTGCTCTGGTGCAGAGCAGGTGTACAGGGTAGGCATGCCAGGACAAGCTAGGGCAGACAGGTACAGGGCAGGCTTGGGCAGGCTCTGCTCCAGTGC
>WEIT01020505.1:20245-93623 GCA_013389985.1 Dryoscopus gambensis | reverse complement strand
CGCAGCGCCGGGGAACTCCGGCTCAGGGCCCGTGAGGGGCACTCGGCCCCGGGTCCCACGGGCGGGGGGTGTGCCTCTAGCAGCCCCGGTGTGCCTCCAGCAACTACGCTGCCGCCTGCCGCGGTGGCTGGGTGGGGGGCAGCGGTCGCAGCTCGTGGAAACCGGGTGCTCCCTGGTGTCTGCTCACAAGAGCCCGGTGTGTCGTGGCAACAGCCCTCGTGCCCCTGCCCTCGGCTCTGAACACCCGTCCTGTGTTCCCCACGGTAGTTTTCAAGAGACAGGTGCGGGGGCGAGACGGGCCCTGTGCTCCATAAGGCAACAGGAGTGGTGTTTGTGGAGGCGTTGAGGGACCTTAAACTGTTTTTACCTTCACAGAATCACCGAATCAGTTGGGTTGGAAAAGACCTCTGAGATCATTAAGTCCAATGTTTGACGGAACGCCACTGTGTCAACCAGACTGTGGCACTCAGTGCCATGTCCAGGGATGCCACCTCCAGGGATGGTGACTTCATCACCTCATGGGCAGCCCATCCCAATATCTAATCCCCCTCTCTGTGAAGGAATTCTTCCTAATGTCCGTCTAAACCTCTCTTAGTGCAGCTTAAGACTATGTCCTCTTGTCCTATTGATAGTTACAGCCTGTTCCCACTCCCAAGAGAAATACGGGGGTCTGTGTCAAGGGCTGTATGCTGAAGAGTCCCCACTATCTTGGATAGGCATTGATAAACTCATATTTTCTCTCCTGTCTGCCTGTAAAGTGGGAGTTGAAGTGAACACACCCGTGAAGAATTTCACTCCTCAGCCTCCTGCCTGGCAAAGAGAATGCCCTTCCCTCTCTGGCCATCCTTCCCTTACACCACAGTCTCCTTGCCAAAGGCACAATAAATACTTGCTGAGATAGAAAGAAAATTGTGTTACTTGTTTTCTTCAATTAGAAAGTTGACTCTAAAACAATGTGTCCTAAACTGAGGGTGTTGGGTTAAAATTACAGTACACCCTCGCCATTTACCAGCAGGAAAGTAACTAAAAGAAAGACCAATCCCCTCTCTCTTTCTGGTTATTTCCTCCTTTTTTTCACTTTCCTTCAGCTATCAATTCACAATTTTTTAGAAAAGCAGAAACCAGCAGGAGGTGGTCAAAGAATCCAACTCTTCATTGTTGGTCGGGTACCTTGATTATTATTTAAAGGACGCCTTTCATTAGCTGTTATGTCTGAGAAGAGAGTTAAAGAGTTTGACTTCTGTGTTGTGATCAAGACTTAAGAATTACGTTATTGAGTTCTCAGTTCCTCCACTGCCACTATTCTTAATAGTGCTTGAGCACATGAGTCTGAGAGCTGCAAGTCCTCTGCTGTCAAGGCTGCCAGTGTTGACGTGTGGCATTGTACTGGCATTGTGGCAGACAAGACAAAAGGCCACTCCATTTCACTACTGCATTCATGTCCTGCCATCTGTCACCTGCTTTCCTTGTGTTTCCTTTTCCTCCAACCAGTTCCCACATCTGGAGGGCTTGACAGTTTAGTAGACTTGCTCCATAAAGGAGAAATGGCAGAAGGAAGACTTCCTGTTATTCTGTAATTGACAGAGATTTCACAGTGGTCAAAGGTCGCCCAGAAAGACAGTGGATCGGCATTTTGCCTATTTTATAGATGGACATTACTGCGACTGTGAAGTTTAGTCCATGATTTCTATTCTCTTATATTTGAAACTTCTGATCTTTGTAGAGGAAGATGCATCTTTCTGTGTGGTAACTGCAGCTGGTTAGAGGGTGAATTATGGAGGAACCATATTCTTGTTTTAAGATGCTGAGCCTCTGCACTCTGAAGTTTTCAGTTTCCTGGCCCTGAAAATAAAATGATTCCTGTATTCTGTTCTACACAGACAATATAAATAAAAAGTACTGAATACTTGCGAAAACTATAGGTGTTAATAAGCTGTGTAAAATCAGACAACAAGCTAGTGACAAAACAATTATTTAAATAGAAAGGAGTAAGGAATTTTAAGTTTGTTCCAGTAGGTGTGTTTTATAAAGTCAGTGCTCTGGTCATGAGAGTATATTTCTCTTCAAAATAAACAGAAACCAACATTTTGGTTTTGAGTTGCAAGTTAGGAGAAAAAAAGGTGGTTTTCTTCCCAACAGTCTTAGTTTCTACTAACCACCATTTAAAGGATAAGACTTGTGATAAGACTTCTTTAGACTGCATATCATTGAGGAGTGATTTAGAAAACAGTCATGCTGCGGAAGTAGGGTTATAGAGCCAAGTTTCATTACCTGCTACCACGCCAAATACCACAAGGACGGATTTGGATCTACATTAGTTACATTTAGTAATCTTTTTAAAATAGCTCGGCTTCTTCTCAGTCCTCCTTTCTTACAAATAGACTTTAAATCTTCTGGCTTTTTTCCTGAAAGACTAGAAGACTGAGGAATTTTGCTGATTCAGTGAAGTCTTTCACTGACCTTGTTTGTATGTTTGAAGTACCAACTTTCTGTCTCAAAAAGTTCCAATCCAGACAATTGGTATCATTAGCAGCAACTCAGCAACTTTGGTTCAAATCTATCTTTTGAAGGCTTTGAAATGTCTTTTTTTGCCCTTAATTCCTGTACAATTTCAGATTTATCGAACTCTCTACACAAAGAGATCTGTCTATACAGTTGTATTTCTGTTTATGGATTGAGACATATGACACTTTAAAAAAAATCTTGAGAAAGTATGGATTTTGCTAGATTCACAATTAAATCTGTCTATTCTGGTATTGTTCTAAAGATTGCATTTTTTAGAGATCAAATGCTGGTGTAAAGAGCCACTGCTGACTTGGATATAAAATTGCTCTTCTCTGTGCAGACTGTACAGGGCAATGCTTGGAATTTGTGCAAATATTTAGCGTAGTGGCACTCTGATTCAGAAAGGAGTCAGACAGTCTGCTGGAATATTCAGCTGCAACATAATAGCAGTTCTTAAAATACTCCAGCTTAAAATGCCACCCAGAGAAAACTTATTTAGTCTTTTCTCAGTTGTCTGTTGAGTCAGCCACTTGTGAAAAGGCAATAAACATGAACAAATTCAGGAATTAGCATGGCAGTCTTCGATAACTCTCTTCTTCAGTTCACAAAGAAAATGAAAATTTATAAAATACATAAGCAAAGCATTTGAGGTTTTTGCAATATATTTAGGTTTCTCTCTTGAAGAATCTAGAAATAGTTTTGAAAAGGAATAAGGTCAAATAAGAAAGCTAAATCTATTCAGAAATTGCTGTTTGCATATGTTTCAGTATATTGTGCAGAGTCTTACAGGGAACTTTGCTGTTTCCTGTGTCCAGATTCTCCTTCATGATCTTTAATTTCATGCTGACCCAGATCTAGTGATGTATGGAGCAGTCTAGGAGCAGTTGCAATAGTATTATTGGCATAGGCATTTTCTTATCCATCAAAATGAAGGATACTGTGGTTTCACCCCACTTCTCACTGTGTACCCTCCTGTCCACAGAGTGCCCCATTGTTTGGGTGGTCAGAGCAGCTGGTACAGAACCTACTCAGACATACAGCTCCAAAATTCTTCCCTTGTGTTGCTACCCTAAAGATGCTTGTGAACTCCTCTTACTTCAATGTGATAGCTCTCACGTTTATTTTCACTCTCTACTATCTTTAGCAGACTTTGGGAGTGCTAAAATAAACATTCTTTGCCTAGTCAGGTGGCCCTTCTCCATTTGGCAAACACCCGTCTGTTTCCTGTCTTTTTAATGATTTCATTGCTGTCCTTAGTATTTTACTTTTTCAGAGTGGTGAGAGTTGGGGCTTATGGCAGAGTACTTCTGCCAAGTCAGCAGGGGTGGCAAGCAGGATTGGTGGGGGAAATTGTTGGCGTTTGAGATGAGTGTGGCTTTCACAGCCAGCTTAGAAATACAGCCCATGCCAGGTTGTCTTCTGAGTCCAAACTTCTTCAGGGATTAATGGGACTGCGGCAAAACACAGCTTCTCCTTCTGTACTGAGCAGTTATCATCATCATCTTTCTTAGATGCAGTGAAACTCAGTCCAAGTAGACACCTAAAGGAAACATGGAAAAATCTGGGAGATACTGTGAGAGCCAACAGGAAGCAGGATGTCACAAATACAGGAGCTCAGACAACTATATAGAACGTGACAGTGAGACATATCCATAAGAGTAGCATCTGAGGTGATTTCCTTTATTTGAAAAGAGTTCTTATTAAAGCAAATAGACATTTTTGTTTAAAACCTTAAAACAAAACAATAATGCAGGGTCAACCTCAGGATTCAACTCATTGAATATTCTTTGTGTAATGCCCAGCAACACTCAAAGCTAATTTCCTTAAATATCTGGGTGTTATTAGCACATGGAGGCTTTTCTATCAGTTTCTCATTTTATATAAACCATCATAAACTCGTTTGGTATTAACAGAAATTCCATGGGTTCACATCCTGTCATTTATAATTACTTAATGTATCATTGTTTAAACTGTGTTACTTCCCATCCAATAGCTGTGAAGCTCTCAAAAGTCCTCAGAAGGATTTGCTTTATTTACTTTGGCTTCATGGTTGCAGCCCATACTTGTCATGCACATAGGTAGTGAATAAGGAGAGGATTCCAGGTGCTTAGCCAGCCAAAGAGGACAGCTTAATCACACAACAGAGCAGTTGCCTGGATATGTTTGAGAAGCACAGAAAACCTGTGGCAAAAATTTTCGTCAAGGTGTGGGGATCCTTACAATTCCTGTTGTGACTGTACAGCCAGAGAGGTCTTCAACCTCTCCCAGAGACATTGTCTTTGCAGGCAGTGATTTTTCAGACTCTTCACCTCCTAAAAGGATATGTTTACAGCATTTCTCTAGCTCAAGCTGGGAACCATTGGGGGCAAATTGCAGTTCAAATATCTGACAGAGCTTCTGACAGCAAAAGCTCTTGTGAGCCTCAGGATGGTTCTTAAAGTCAATTTAATAGTTAGATGAGATTTCATTAAAATAGAAAATCAGAGATGTCTGCAAATATTTGAGTAGGAAACAGTATTGTGTGCTTTGTACCATCACACTGATGACACTCATTGTTTAATCCGTCATAATTACCATTGTAAAGTATGTTTCTTCAGAGCTTTTTTTACAGTACAGCTGTTTTGTTTGCTGCACATTTTCAACCTCTGCTGTTTCCCTTTTTCCCTTTAAAAACAACTTAAAACCAATTTGACCGTTTTGAGAGCTCTCCTTTAGAGACAGCAAAATAAAAAGAGACAGGGATGTTGCTCTGCAGAGCTGATCCTCCTCACTGGATGTGCATGAGGCTGAGTTACATCCAGGTGCCTGTGCCTGGTAGGAAGGAGGGCAGAAAAATTCCATCCCACTTAGTGAATTGGATTTATGAAGCTGCTTGTTGAGGTTGCAGAAAGAGGAACCAATTAGTCCTGTATTTTTCATGTCCCTTGTTTTCCAAGGAGACATGATGGAAATCCCATGGTTCAGGTAAGGTGGATTGTGAGAGAGATGGCGCTCTCCTGAATGTTTGTTGCTGGCTTGCCTGACAGTGGGATTTCCAGTAAAAAGGTGAGGTCCTTTTCTTGGCAAACGTGTTCCAGGGATTTCAACAGTGATGCCCCTCCCTCATGCTTCATCCATTCTAGCTTCTGTCCTTACTCTTGCTTTGTCAGGCAGAAAGTGTGGAGTACTTCTGACTGGTGTCCTGCTAATGTCTGTAACTTATGGCCCATTACATGACTTTATTGGTTAGAAAGAAAGAATAAATTGTATTTTAGGATGATAAATGTGGGAATCTGTAGACCTAGCTTCAATTTTCTCTTTTGACATAGATTTTCTTGGAAAGATTTAGTTTCTCTGTGCTTGAATTCCTCTTAAAAGACATGACCAGTGTTTCACAGAGGTACTGAGTGAATAAGTAGCCCTTGGAAGGGAACAATATCTGATTTGCTGAGAACACAGCATCCCTGCCCATCCCGCAGGCCTCTTTGCCTGGGGAGTGATGGCAAGTGGCTATCATCTGGTTTGTTTTGCTTGTCCCTGACATGCAGCACCACACCGCCGTGGTGAGGCCATCAGCCCTTCACCAGCAGCGAAGAGCAGCTGGAAGCAAGCAATTCCTTATTGCAAGACCCGCCCAGCTCTTTCGTGGCACTGCAGCACAAGGGGAGCCACTGAGAGGCCGGTGCATCGGCGAGGTTCCCTATGTTGCCATGCAGGGCTCTTAGGCGCTGAAAATGTGGCAGCCTGCCTGAGCTCATTATCTCCCAGCTCCGGAGAGGGCTGGTCCGGGCACGGCACTGTGCTGACACAGCTGCACTGCTGCAGGTTCCTCAGCTGGCCCTGGATGGGGATCCAAGTGCTGCACTCCGTGTGCCTGTGAGGACTTTTTACAGGTAGTCACAGGGCTGGAAAAATATTTAAATCACTGCAATGCAAATAGCCCCGTGGGCTACAGCTAAGGAGGAAAATAGACTTGTTTCTCTTGTGCTACACTGCGTAGTCTGTGTGGCAGGATGACAGAGTGCTGTCTGTTGTAAGCCCCTGACGCAAGGTCAGACAAAAGCTGTGCCAGTGCAGAAGCCTGGCTGGCCAAACTCCCTCCTCGCTAGCTCTGCTGACCTTTTGTGAGCTAATTCAGGGATGTCTTTGGCCCAGTAAGTTCAGCTAAACCATCTGTATTGCCCTAACACAAAACTTCCTGGGTTTGCTTAAAAGCTTCCTGGTAAGCTTACTTCTATTTTAGTGCAGTTTCTTGCATTTCCTATTTGAACAGTTCCTGTCGGAAGCATGTATTGTTTGGGAAGACATGGCATTAATTACTGTGTGAATTATTTGTTGTGTGGGTACCATGGAAGAAATACATGGGAACTGTTCCAAAGAGTCTTTAATGAGTTCAGTCATCCAAGATCCTGATTTCCATCTCATAAATAATAAACTGTCCTCAATATGCTAATTTAAATTTGCCTTTAAATTGCTTATTCTAATTTTGCAGGGGAAATAATCAAGAAGAAGAAGTTCTGAAAGATTCAGGCCTGTTCTGCTTCTGTGCTAGGTCACTCAGAGGTGCAGTGACTTGTCCTCTTCTCCATGCTAAGTCCTGAGACAGTGAACATGTGCCTAGGCTGGTAATGGCTTCATGTTGTGAAGAGTGAAATTTGAAATGCAGTGAATGAAAATATATATGAAATCTTTGCTCCATAGAATATAACCTTATGAAGCGAGCTCTTTGCCATCTCCTTTTGATGGGATCTCCAGTCTCGATTTCTGCACTGCTCATTTGCTGTTCCGGCCAATGGAGGCCTAAAGTGTTGCTCTGACAATAGACCAGCTTCTGGCAAGGTAATGGCGTGTGCTCAGCAGTGACCCATCTGCTTTATCAAATAAGACATCAACAGTCTTTTAGATAAGTCTCATCCAGTCGTGCAGTAGTGGGTGAAGGTATTTCAAAAAGCCTTCTTATATTTGTGGACACTTGTTCAAGGCATGAACGTACTGGTAACTGGACTAATGATTTCTCACTGTGCTGACTATAAATAAAAATGTTCCTGCACCAGGCAGGCAGATCATTACACTCAGAGGGTTTGGTACCAATATAACAGTTACCTGTGAGTTTTTTCTGTTCTGAAAGCATTTTTTTAATTCTCTTTTTTTTTCCCCCTCTGCTCAGCCTTTTAGCTTCAGTAAACACATATCATGATTTTACATGAACCTGTGTTCTCTGGGTTGTCTGTAAGTCCAGACTAAACAGTAGTGCACAGCATAGCAAAAATACTTCAGGAAAAGAAAAATAAATGTATTTTGCACATGTACTAGCTGATCACACATCATTCAGATTTGTTACGATTCAATACCAGATAAATAGATGGGAATAGGTCTGGATGGTTGTGCCGACACATCTTACTGGAAATACAGTCACCAAAATTTCATTTCAAGAGGCAAACCAGTGAAAAAACCCAAAGTGGTTACTCTCTTTCCTGCCCTGGAAGGAACAGCAGCTTTTAAAAACATTAGTATCTTCAGTCAGGCATCACAAATACTAGTTCTCAGTTCCTTCATGGGGTAAGAGGAGATAAAAATAGAAGCTACTCTGAGACCTCTCAGAGGCTGACCAATGCATTCATTCATTTCCGTATAATGACATCTTTCATGAAGGCCTTAACACTGGAAATTCTCAGAGAAAGATTCCTTCCCCCCAATAACTTCTCACTTCTGTTGAAAGCTGTCTGTATCATTGCAAGCAGGCAGTGGGTAAAATATTTTCTGAAAACTCACCTTTGCTTCTATAGGCTGATCTTAAACAGGAAAAAGCCTCATTCTGCACTGGGCAGGTGGTGCCGTGACCTGTAATGGCGTGGCAGTGCCTGGCTGTGGTGGGACCACCCACAAGAGAGGGGATGGCTGTGTGCAATTCTTAGCAAGAGGTGAGCAGACTGAAACGTCTGCACCTCTAATACATGTGTGGAAAACACTGCACAAACAGATGTCAACTTTGCAGTAGCTTTCATTTCACTCTTCTTTCATTTGTATGTCTACCCTGTTTGTTCCTCTCCATTCTAAGGCCTGCTTAGCGGAGGCAACCTGGCCACATTAGCCTTCTGCTGAAGGGGAAGAGAGGGTCTTCCAGAAGTGTCAGGTCTTCAGATTTGCAGACTGCCTCCCTGAGGAGCCTCCTGTTGTATGTTGGTTGTACAGGAACAAAGACATGTTTAGCTGCCTTGGTTAAATATCTGCAATTGAGTGGGGTGATCTTGAACTCTACACTTTGATCTTTCGTGAGGTTGGCAGACAAACAGAGCAGTCAGTTGCTTTATTTTTCTTGCACTAAATTTTAAGAGTATTTTTCACAACGAGAGCGTAAAGCAAAGCCAAGCACATTGATGCTGAGAATTAGAGCCTGAAATGGTACCGTTATTGCAGGTGGAGCTTGTCTGATCAAATGTAGGCTGAACAGAGAGATGAATATAGAGATGAACCTCAAAAGATTCTGTTTCACTTGTTACACTATAAATGAACCTATAGCCAATAGCTCAGGGGTAGACACATGCATCTAGGACTGCATCCACAATTCCCTGCAGGCCTCCCTCCATGACAGTCTTTCCAGAGCAAGGGATCAGCCACACAGATAAACTGAAGACATAGGACTGAATGGCGCCACCCAAGTTGTCCAGTCAGTGCCTCTCCAAATGCAGAAAGGCATGCTGCAGATGTGCAGTCATGTGCTCTGTAGCTCATATCACCCCGGGATGCTGTACATTTCCAGGCTTCTCACAACAGACTCCACGTCTGTGCTAGAAGACAAAATGCCACAATAAACGTGTCACAGGAGGATCAGGGGAGATCAAGGGCACTTCTAAGTCCTCTTGACTAGCAGGAGATTTGCTGGGTGACATTTGCAGATGCTTCTGGACCCTGCACTATGCTGCAGAGAAAGATAAACAAAACCCAGCAGTCTCTGTTGAGCTAATCTGAAAGGGGGTTGCTTCCCAGTTCCAAATCTGGTGATTAGCTCAGCCCTGAGTATGCAAACAAGCACAGACAGCTGATGGATGCTGATAGCTCAAGGAACACTGTTGAACCTTCCATCTCTCAGTGACCATGTTTACACCCTTAACTGACCCAACATGAAGTAAAATGCTCTGTCTTAAATTCCTGTGCAAAAAAGATAAATGGGATCAGGAAAAGGTATATTGTTCAAGAAAAATGCCAGCCTTAATTATTAAACTACTCTACTCTAATTTTAGTCCTATAGTTTTCCATGTATCCAAGATCTTCAGTAGGAGGTTATTTTTTCTTTAATAAACAAAGGCTTTGCTTTGTACTGTACTGCAGATTGGTATAGTCGCTGTATAACATACAAAGGCAGATCTTTAAACAATGTGCTGTGATCTTATCTGATCTGCAAGCTGGCTAATATATCATCAATATAATTTGTGGCAGGATATTTGTATAGATGTGGTGAGGTGTGTTGGAAACTCCTCTGAAATCACACAGGCAAAAATGAGACAGTATTAGTTTAAATAAAAGATGCTATCAGCTTAACAGCTCCATGAATATGTGTTCTTACTAGAACAGGAAATCACAGTTTGCAGATACTTAGAGCCAGCTAAGAGAAAACACTGTCGACTATGATTTTCTATCATTAAAATGTTGGATCACACAGGGAACCAGTAATTACCTACAGAGATTTTCAGCTGTTGTTCGCTGGTTTGTGTGTGGCTCTTTAGTTCCATCACTGGTATCCAAAGGTTGTTTTTGGCACCAGAGAAAGAAGGGCTTGAAGGGCCTGGCCCCAGAGAAGGGGGGCTGTTGAAGTCCTTAGTAGTTGAGAGGTGCCATCCTGCAAACAGTCACTTCTGCCACAAATAAAATTAATTGGTTCCTCTACTGGTATTCTCGAAAGGATGAATGGACATTGCCAGCACTGTTCAGGAGACCAAGCTAAATTATCATAATAGACCCTTCTGGCCAAAAATTCTGTGCATCATTGACAGGTGCTCCTTTTGTGTAAAGGGTCAAGATACCTATAAGTATAATTTAGGTACCAAGTGCTGGTCATGGTGTCAGTGACTCTACTCATACTGGGGATGAAAATATAGTTTAGCTTTTACAGCAATAATTTCAGCCACTTGCACATACTCTGTTTGCTTGAAGAAAATAAGTTCATAATAAAGGGCTTCTCTTTACTGAACAGTACTTAAAATTTTAACCTACCAAGAATACTAGGGAGGCTGGAAACATCAAATTTGCCCAGAGAACCAAAACTTTTCTTTATATCGTGCCAGCGGTTGCACCTTCTGGAGCCTTGATGCTGTAATGGGATGTGTGAAGGCTAGGGATAGAGTAAAGCTCCAGATCTGGAGATGAAGCCTCCCCAGTGTGAGAAGTGTTGGTGTTGGTTATGCTTCCTGTCTAGCTGCTTCTTAAGTTGCAAAAGATTTCCACGTCTAATATAACACCCTGTAAAACAAGAGCATGCGCTGACTTCTCTTGTTAAAATTCCTTTCAGTTTCTTAGTTCTGTTTTCCTCCCTCTATTTGTAAGGAATGGTACACGTCAGTGCAGCTTTGTAAAGGACCTTTTCATCAAGGGTGAAACATATTAATCATGCTGCAAATCCTACCTGCTGGCTGATGGAGTGCTTCTTTGTGCTGGTTACAGGCCCGTCAGAGCTCCGGGAGAGCTGTATGCATGTGTGCACCTGATGTATGGATTATCTTGCAGGGATGGAGAGCAGCTGAGAGTTGAAAGAGTGAAAAGCAATGAAGTTCTGCCAGATGCAAAGAGTAGAAGAAAATCCAAAACTACTCATTTTCTTTCTCACTTTCTTTGTTACCTCTTTGAACAAGTGTGATATCCAAAATAGCCACATTGTCTTTTTTTTTCTTGTTCTTGACTGTATTTGTACCTTTGCGTCTATTGTTAGATTTTGTCATGTTATCAGCTTCTAAGAGTGGTACCCCAAACCATACATTTCTACTCAAAGCCGTAAGTCTCTAAATGACACAAATGAGTTTGGTTTCTTCTCTAAAAGTTAAAAATGTCCTTGCTTGTTCCTAGGGTCCTCTTTGGACCACTGTTCTGGTTAAATTCAAGAGCTTAGTTCCGGAGTCTTTACTCCATGAGGGAGATCTGGCTTCTTCTTTGAGAGTTTGCTCCTGACCTGAATAACAAAGGAACTGAAACAAGGGCAGGGTGAGGCTAGGGGAAGGTTTGCTCACTGCTGTAGCTCATTAGAGGACTTCGCTGCTCTGCTACTAAGCCTTTTGGTTCTGCCAAGTTTCTTGACAAGAGCTGCAGGACTAACAATGGAAAAGTAGGTCAGGAGTAGATCTTGTAAATCTACTCAAAGGGCCAAGAGCACGGTTTGTGTAGGAAAAGAACAAAAGAGAAAGGAAAAAAAGAAGAAAGATTTTAGGGTGAGAAGAAGGACAGGAAGGCCAGAGGTTGGTAGGACTTCTTAAGTGAACCCTGATGTGTAATTATACATCTGATTGCAGATTACTTTCTAATAGGGTCTGAAAAGTTCTTTCCTTTCTTCAGCAGGGCTTTCATTAGCACTTCAGAATCTGTTATTCTGCAATTGCTGTTAGCAGTAAGCTTGCCTGCCTGCCTGCCTGCTGGGATTTTGTCTCTACAGTGGGTGAGCAATGTGCTGGCCTGCTGTATACACATTCAAGTGTTTAGCTGCACCCCTACTGAGACCCAGGGAAAAGCAACAGCAGAAAAACAAGAGTTTTTGCAGGATGGACACTTTCCTTTGAAATGTGGTAGGTAAATGATTTCTTTAAATGGAAGAAAAAATCAATACAAGGAGTTTCTAGTTTGGAAAAAACACCATCCCCAGTGTTGTCTTTGGGAGTGAACTTCAAAACACATCTCAGTTTAGGCAATGTACACTGGTTATCCAGCACGCACAGAGCAGACACCTCAACTTTTTATTTAGCTGAACTTCTTGCCACACTGTGGAATTTCTAATATATAGCTGGTGTCATGAGTTTTTTATATCTAGGCCTAAATTCTTAGGAGGTTTTGTTGTGGTGGCTAAGTCCGCTTTATACCCACCGTGTTACTACAAAGTGATGTCTTCCCACACCACTGTGCTAGAAAGTTCTCCCATTACTGAGACCCCACTGGCCCCTGGTCGTCTCTCCCCTCCCCTCCCCCCTCCCACTGGCCCCTGTTCTGTCACTCACCCTTGCCTCTACCCCGTACCCTCAGACCCCTGGCTTCTGATGCTCTGCCCGCCCCTGGGACCCTTCGGGACAAAACCGCATGCGGGCTTTTGTTCTGGGTTCTTTGCCTCTGTTCCCTTCGAGTGCGTTGGTTCCATTAAACGCCTTGGAACTGCACGCAGAGAACCCCTCTCGCCTGTTCGTCTCCGGCCAGCGCTCAGACTGTGTGTGTGAGTGGCTGCTCGCGACCACCTGCGGGGGTGCGATCGTGTGCACGCGTGGGTGCTGGCAGAGCGCTGCCTAAGCGTCCTCACGAGGGACTCTGCGGGAAAAACGCAGCATCGGTCCACCGACGGCCCCACCGCTATTCCTGGCGCATCGAACAGGGATCTCAGCTGAAGTCCGTCAAAGAGTGTCCCCCGGTGAGCGAAAGCCCTGAGGAGTCACCATTCAGAAATGCCAAGACCCCGACAGGAGATCTAAATTCTATTAGACCTGCTTGGAAGGACAGCCGATACCTCTCTCAGCATGAGGTAGCCGGCTGAAGAACAGAGAACCATCCACCGAGAATTTTTCTTTTACCCGGGAGCAGGGAGCCTGAGGGCTTGGTGGGGCTGGGCGCCAGCCAGAGGTGCGGCACAGGCACGGATGCCAGAGCAAGGGCTCAGAGGCAGCTTCAGAGTCGGAGAAAGCCGGCGAAACTCGTGGGTGAGTGAAGTTGGGGAGAGCTCTTTCAGGTCCCTTTTCACCTTTTCTTTCACTAGCCTTTTTTTTCTCCTGGTGGCTGGGTAAGGTTTTTGGGGAAAGATGGGTACGAAATTCTCAATTCCCCAATGAGAGGTTTTTATCCAAGTTAAAAGTAACCTAAATGCGAGAAAAATCCAATTTTCTAAGAGACTATTAAAACGCTTTACGCGGTGGATGTTTTGTTACTTCCCTAATGTTACAGTTGACTCCAGCGTTAAGAACCCAGCATTCTGGGAGCGGGTTATTGAGAGGCTGGCGTTTCCGAGACAAGGTGGGGATGAGTCAGTTAAGAAATTTTTTCCGTTAGCAGTTTTAATTTATAAAGCGGTCTCAGAATCAGAGGATGCGTCTGCGATGCCTGAAAGTGCAGATTCCCAGGCGGAAGACACTCCTCCCGGCCCCACAGCAGACGGCGCAGGGGAGGGGCCGGGCGCGCTGACACGTGCCCTCCATTGTTCGGGGCAGGGGCGGGAGAACCCGTAGCAGGAGGGGAAGCGGGGCTGCCGGAGCTGGCCATGCGGCCCGCGCCATCTTTGTGGTGCGGGGCTGGAGCAGGGGCGCGCAAACTTGGAACCGGGAAAGGCGCCGTGGCGCGGCAGGCTACAATACAAGTTACAATACAAGTTTAAAAAGCAAGCTAATGTGATAGACTATTTCAGTTGAAATAAAAGTCCTTTAGCATACTCATTTACTCAGAGAAAGTGGAAGTGAGGGAGCAGCAGGATTTATTCTTCCAAGTGCCATCCTTTCATGTAGAAATTTCCCTTTAAAAATGATTTTGCATTTGGGACAGCTTCCTATGAATCAGGCACTTTCTGCATTTGGTGTTACAAGCCAGGATGTTTGCCCACGCTCAGTCAAACTGAGTGCAGTGCTGCCTGCTGGTTCTTCCCTATCAATAATTAATTTATTAGTTGATGGATAATGAACATTTTATAAAGGCCATTTTAAGAAAACAGAACAATGCCTTCCTTGCATCTATCAATGAGAGACTTTTTCATCTGTCTTCTTGAAATATTCTCATTTCCCTTCTGAATGTTGGAAGCCTCTGCTAAGAAAACACAAACGGGAGACACTTCATTACACAGAGTTTTGAAGGAATGCTTTCAACTTAAAAATCTACATTTCTGCCTGAAATGTTTTACCTCCTAGTGTTACAAGGATGGTATGAAACTCATGGAGAATTTAGGGAGATAGCTTTCTCCTTGTTTTCCACTCTTACTTCCTCCTCCTGACAGTTTTCTCTCTACCTAGCGTCAAGGTTTGCCCTCAGACCATCACCAAGCTCCCTGTCCTTGTACAGTAAGGGCACAGGCCAGTTTTAATCATAGAGGTGCAGAATTCCGGTACATGCGCAGGAGTCACAGGTGTACAGCACCAAAGCTGTTTTGAAATTAGGGTTGAGGTTTATTTTCTTTCTAGTTTATTTGACAATCTTGGTGGTTACTCTTTAGACAGGTCTTTATTTAATGGGTTTGGATAATGGGCAGGGGTAGTTTTCATCCACAAATTCCCTCCTCCTGCAACTGCACACTACAACGTGACTTGGAGGCCTCTGTAAAGGCACAGACCTACCAGGGAAGGATCAGGGGAGTCATACACTGAGGAGTTAGTAATCCACAGCAGTGGTAGTGATGGATAAGGAGCTATTTATATTTTGGCCAGTGGCCACAGAAGCACTGTGTAGAGGCCTGAGACCACTTGCCATACTTGTTTCTGCACTGGAAGAGTCCCCAGGGAGTAGCATGCTGTAAGTGACCTCACACAGTTGCCAGAACCAGCAGCCTTGTGTAAATCTTCCTGCATATTCTCACTCTCCCTACTACAAGTGACGGAATGTTCTCTGCTCAGGTGAAAATTGGAAACAGTAAACTTTTTTCTTGGCCATCATCTGGACTTGTAACATGGCCTCAAAGGTGCCGTGTGCTCTTTTCAGATGTCCAGAGGTATCCACCTGCCAGGTTCCTTTTGTAGCTGCTCCACATGCTGTTCATGTAGAGCTGTTTGTGTTGTTTGGTCCACTCTCAGCATTCCCATGTGCAGTGCCAGTACTTGAGCTGAGTCACAGGTTTGTAACAACTCTCACTGGCTGAGGATCTGGACTAGCATGTACTGCAGTGTCCTGGCAGAAAGAGTCCAGTAAGTGAACTGCAGTATATAATCTGTGCTTTGCAGTGAAGGATTTAAGTAATTTTTTTCTTGGCATTTTATGCTTGATTTTTGCATGCTTTTCAAATCAAAAATAACAGTTTCTGGACTACATTAGACTCTTCCATTTTTGTTATGTTTCATGTCTTTTTCTCACACTATACTTCAATGGCTGGCATTTCCCAAGTGTTTTCTAAGAGATGAGTAAAATTTTAGGATTATAATAGGTATATAATAATTGATGCAGTTTTACATAGCTTACTATTTGTACTGTATGTTAACTTATTTTTCCTTATGAGTTAAAGGATTGTCTTTAGTAATGAATTATGTGCCTTACTGAATCAGTTTTCTTTCCATGGAGCTCAATGTCAGGTTTTCATTAAAGAAAACCTTGAGTGTCCATTGTCTTTCTCCCTTTCTTTTGTAATTATTATTATAATTTCTAGGTTTTTTTCAACCAAAATTATGTGGCAGGACAGTGAGGAGCTAAGATTTAGATAAAGCAGAATTGATAAACTAGCTACTATTTTTGGGGTAGGCACAGAAATATTTGGAATGTTATCAAGCAGTTGTTATGGTCTTTTAACCCCTCTAAGATGGGAGTTGCTTGGGTAGGGGGACAAAATTATTTTTCTCCCCCTTAGTGGGAGGATGCATGTATACAGATTACTTAGAGCTATATGAGCAGAATATTAATGACCTTACTGTGTTCTCACAGAAGTATTTCTCAAAGATTTCATATATACCTGTATTTTGTCCCCCATTCTAGTGTTTTAATTAAATTTTACCCTGAATTGATTACATCTACATTTTCTCATGGGGCTGTAGATGTGAGTTTGCTTTTCTTCTCCTATCTGTAATGCTTGTTTGTTTAAATCTTTCCTCTCAGTCTGCTTTTTTTTTTAAAGAAGATTTGCTGATTGCAATTTGATTACCTGTTCACTGTTTTACAAATTATGTTACTCTAACTGAGGCCTAGAAGTCCAATGAATGTCTTTATTCAAAAATGTTTGATTTTATATTATTCTATGCTGTTGATCTCAAAATTCTGGTGTTAGAGTAGATGATTCTTTTTCAGCCACTGTGGAAAGTACTAAACTAAAAAAGCCAGCAAGGCAGAATACTTGCATTTGTTCAGTAGCTCTTCTTAGAGACTGCAAATATGGACAGATACTGAGTCTATTATCATTTTCAAAAAAGACAACTATTATCTTGGTGAAAACCAGGACTTCTAAAAACAAGATCTTCAAAATTACTCCTTAGGAGTTGAGAGGCATGAGTTTCATTCAAAGGCAGATTTACACTAGTCAGAGATTCCTCTTACGTGGAGGGGGAGGGGAGGGGAGGGATTATAAGAAGGATAGGCAAAGTCACTTTGTATATGTCTCTGAGCAAATTTTGCTTGTGGGCAAATCTGGCTATCTGCAGCAGAAATGTGATAATTCTTCAGTGCCCCAAGCTGTCCTAAATTCTCACTTCAGCATTAAGTTGTGCATAAGCATTTGTCTGGCTGGAAAGGCTTTTCTTCACAGCATGCTTTCCCAACACAGTGGTCCCAGCAGCACCATCTCCAGAAGCGTGTGCCCCACATGTTTCACACAGAGGCATTTCTGTATTAACCAGGTGCTGTAGGACACCATGGAGCTGACTGTTCCACAGCTGTTCACCTTTCGGTTCCATGCTCCTCCGCCTTCTGATGTACAGTACAGAATTCATGTACTTTGCTGCAGCTTAACTGAATTACTTTTCTGTCACCCAGGCTCTGCAATGCTATAAAGGCTGGTTAACATATATATGAAAGCCATGGCTCACCACTGCACTTTCTGTGACTTGTGCTCTTGTCAAAGGCTTTCATCACAAAAAAAAACATTTAAGAGCGTGGCCGCTACTAAAAAGATCCAGAAACAGGACTAACAAGTAAAGAAATGAAGAAGTACCCTACCCCCTCCTTCACTGGGTTTTGAATGGGAAGAGCAATCTCTTGTTTTAGCCACTTTTTATTTTCTGTGCCCCCTCAGCGCATGGTGCTACAGCAGTTAATTTCTCACTTCGTTCACATGAAGGCCTCTTGCTGCCAAACACCTGCAATCAGTAGCTCACCATTTGGCTGGGAAGTCAAAGGCAAGACACGTGATGCTGAAACCACATCACTCTCTTCTCTGAATGCCGCAAAGCTGCAGGAGGGGCACCCAGCAGTGCCTTAGGGTTTGCAGTCAGCTGTAATGAGTGTGTTAGTCTTACGTGTGCTCAACAGTTGCATACAGGGAGTCTCTGTGGAAAGCATTGCATCCGTCAGGATCAGAGAGTGTGCTACCTGGACAGGATGGTGACAACAACCCTGCTGAAGCACACAGTAGGCCAGTTTGTAATATGTTGTCATGTTGTTGTCTTGAAAAATAATTATAATCCACGTGTGTGTAAAACATGCTTTCTGTGGTTGTATCATTAACCATAACATAATCTCCCCATATGCGCTTCCATTATCCAGCTTGGCAGGGTTAGAGCACAGGACATGTTGCAAAGGGGCAGGAGTGTTCCCAGCACCAGCTTTGCTGGTGCCCAAGGAGAACAGCGAGACCTATGAATGGAGCCTGGCTGTGGAGAGGCACTTGCTTTGCTTCAAAGGGAAACGGGGAGCCACTTAATCTGCTTCTGCTCAATTGCCATGGGGGAAGGAGGATTTTCTGCCAGAGATGTGAGTCCTAGGAAAAGGCCATATCCCCAGGGAGCGATGGTATCCACAGGGTACTGTGGGCAGAGTGGCTGCAGCCATAGGTGGGAGATACTTTCCTCTTGTATTCAGCAGTGCTACTGCCAGTTAGTACCTGTGGAAGTGAGAGAGGAGACAAACCACGTTTTAAAGGTACTTTTCAGTGCTGTGAATGCAAAGAGGTTGTTTCGAGGCTGTTATCCACTAACACATACAGCAGAAATTAAAACATAGACTTTAGACTGTTCTGCAGAAGGTCTGCCTGCAGGATTCTGACTGTATATAGAGTCTTTTCAATCATTTAAAATGTAACAAAAAATATTATTTGTTAACATAATCTTTTCTCACAGCTCACAGTGTTGCAATGGTTATTTTTCGCACTGAAGCAGGAAAAAGTTCAATACTGATTCTCTTACCTCCAGATAAAACCATCAAAATGGTTTCTGTGTAAAGGTGGAGACTATTTACTGTATTCAAAATGTCTAAGCAGATTTAATATCTTACCTAAAGGGCTAGAGAATGCTGGGTCTTTAAATGAAATCTATGTGATGCTGAGAGATTTAAGACATTACTGAGCAAATGTCTTAGGCTAATAGAGTAAGAATAGGGATTGAATTGATGTGCAAAGTACAGCAAGACTGCTTTGCTCTCAGTGTCTAGCTCATGCTGCTAGAAAATAGTGTCCTTTCCTCAGGTGTACTCTGACAGCCTTCGTTGAGCTGTGCAGAATCTCGCACCTCTGGCTTGGGGCTTGTCTGCAAGTGCCTGCTGGACGATGATGAGGGTACTTGCAGCTGCTTCTTACACCATTGGTAGTAGGGATAGACACTGGATATTTTCGGGCTTTCTTTATGCCTCTGTGGCTTTCCTTTCTTACAGCACTGAATTAGAGCTGGGAGAATGGATCTCAACCTGTCTTTGTTTCTTCCTGCCTACATTTTGGAGAATGCCAGATCTCACAGTGGGGATCTGGACAATGCAGCTCAGAGGAAGATGCCCAGCTTCATTCTGACAATGTGCTTATTTGGCCCTAATGGTTAGTTGTAGCTGATGCAGTAGTCACTGATGATCATTTAGGATAGATGTATTGAGGTATTGTGAGGATGGACTGCAGGCAGACTTCTGGGCACAATGCTGCCCAGCTTCCTACTTTCACCTCTGCCTCAAGATGTTAATGATTTTGCTTAGACCATCTACATAGTATTTATGGTATATGGGAGATATATTTGACTTCGTAAGAAGGGTTGCAGTAAGTCACCCATTCTACATGGACTTTATTGAGAATCACTACCCAAAAGCAGACTCTAGTTATGGTTTTAGGGAGATTTACCCTGACTTCGGACAAGATAACAACAAACTTTGAGCAACAAACTTGGGATGTGGTAGAGATTTATTCTAAGGCCACTCCATTTCTGACACATGTGCTCTAGTGTCCTTGTGTTTGCTTCATCCGAGCTGTCACTGTCCTAGTCATCAGCCCCATTCCTCTGTCATAGCACATCACCAACAAATAAGTGGTGGTGGAGTAAACCAAGAGATCTGTAGCCATGTCAGGTGCCAGTGTTGGTGTTTCAGTGTGAACTGCAATTCACTGCTGGTTTCCTGTGCAGGGTAGCAGGCCGGGTGCTCATCTGCCTGCTGCCCCTGGCTGGGGCAAGGGGGTGTATGGCAAAGGGCAGGGCTGGAGCAGTTTTCCCTGGTTTAGGGAAGACCCTGTCCTCTAACCCTGATGTTGACATTAGTCTCAGCACAGTTTCAATCTATTGGTTCACTCTCTTCTACCCAAATACCTGTGCATAAATAAATTGAGAAGTTTTAATTGGCCTTTCAGAAGACCAGTCACTTAGTAGGGTCATCAGGCCGTTGACATAGACATGTTTGCCAGTGACCTAAAGGAGGGCAGAGTCCTCTTCCTCTCGTTTAGCCTCCTACAGATATAGAGATGCTTCAGCTTTCCTGCATGGCTGTTGCAGGAGTCTGGTCACACACCTGAGTGCAGTGCTCTCTGTGAGCGGGAGGACTCAGGGCCCGGACAAGGTGGCACATCTGCCTAAACCCTACCTGATGAGCAGGCACTGGAACATGGAAGTTCTGGATACCCACTCCTGGGAAATGTTTAAAGACAAGATGGATGGAGCTCTGAGCAACCTGGAAGAGTGGGAGGTGTCCCAGCCCATGGCAGGAGTATTGGAACTAGATGATCTTTAAGGTCACATCCAAGCCAAACCATTCTGTGATTCTATGGTTCTATGATATTCTTAACCCCACGCCGTGTCTCTTATCAGCAGCAAGGGGATTATTGATGAGATTTTAAAGGCTGAGCTGTAGGGCTGCCATTGAAATCAGTGATAGTTGCACGCCTAAACCTGCCAGCTGGCTTTGGGAATGCCAGCTTCCCTCTGTCTGTTTACTGCAGAGCCCTGCTGTAAGAAGTTATAAAGTAACAGAGGATGCCTTAGTATTTAGTTGCTGCAGAAGCTAAAGGGAATTAGGTGCTCTTTATTGCCAGATTCCCCAGCTGTTGTAAACTGGCTGCTCTCTGCCAAAGTCAATAGAGCTATACCAATTTACTCCAACTCGGGATTTGACTCTATCAGGCTGTATCAGAGTATGTGTCACTTCCCTTTGCAGGCAGGTGAAACAGCAATGAATATAGAAAAAGATATTGCAGCTAGGGGAATTTAATAAATTAAAGTATATTAACAAAAATCAGTGCAAGGCTGTGCCTCTGTCAGCATTTGTTCTGTGTGTGTCTGTGTGTCCATCCCACTCCATTCCTTCTTTGTTCACTGTGATTGCATCTTCATCACTATGGTAACTAATGAATGATTATTTAATTTACCAATCACTGGATGCAGCAATTTAGTGTGTGAAATATTCCAGCCCTGTCTGTCATACACATTCGCATAACCACATACAATCTGTCACACAGGAAATATTATAGGTGCTTGATATTTATATTTTAAGCTAAATCTATTTACCTGTCTCTCCAAATAGGACCTGAGAGTTTTATCTACTGTGACGATGGCCACAAGCTAAATAGTATGTGCAGATAATCATAGTTGTATTATTTCATGTTTGCTGTCTGTATGTGTCAGCTGTCAGCCAGCACACCAAAAATAAAGGCAACACCATTTACCTCCCAGAGGATTTCTGCCCAACTCCTGAGTCTTAAGAGGTATTTAGTGTTCACAGGAAGTTTTCAGAAGAAAAATGGTATTTCGTGTTTTTGGGAGCCTGTCTAAAACTGTTATTTTTAAGGAATGAAAGGGGAAGGACAACTGTGACTAGATTTTCAAAAGGATGGTGTGTGCCTTCAGCATTTGAAGTCTTCAAGAAAAGGATAAGTAATTGCTGGAGGAATGCTAGGGCAGCTGCATGCTCTTCTGTGGGGCTGATATAGGTGGGCACTGGCTGGGAAAGGTAGATTAGCATCTACTTTCATTGTATTTTCTTTCAGCTCTCTACTAATTTCAGTGCTGTGATAAGCTGGAGATTTCAGGAGATCCCTAGACACCCAGGTACATTTTTGCTTGAAGGGGACTTGGTTTTATTCTACCCTACAGAATTGTGCAGCTGACTTTTTATCTGCAAAGGGAATACATCCTCAGTAGAATATACTTTTGCTATGTTGCGGTGCATGTGGCCAGAGCCACTCAGACTACAGGGTGGTGGTCCAAGGAAGACCCTAGCACCGAGGTTTAATATCGTGGTTAGGGTGAGTTTGTTCCAAACTCCCAATATCCCCCAGTTCCTTAGTTTACATATTGTTCTGTTATTGGATTATGCTTTCCCCTCCCCAAGTTATGTAATGCCTCATGTTTATGTATGTACCTCATTGCCTATTCATATGTTCTGGAAAGTTCTTCATTACTCGATACCCCATTGGATTTTTCAAATCGAGCCCTCCCCTGAGACTGTTCTATTGGTTATTACCCCATACACGTGTCTTTGTTCTATTGGTTATTGTCCTTTGTACCTCCTTTCCCCGCCCCCGTATAAAAGGGGCTGCAACCGTTATTCTTTGCTCTTCTCCTCTCGGCCCTTCAGTTCTTCTGATCCTCTGACCGGGAATAAAGGATTGGATTACAAGCAGAGTCCTCGCTCCTTTAGTACTGACCTGCAGCGTGCTCCTCGCAGGGAGCCTGCAGTGCCTGCCAAGCTGCTGCTTGTGCTCTTCTTACTGGACACCTCAAGCAGTTTAAGACGCTGCGCAGCCCCTGGGCAGCTGCGTGGTCAGCGTCACTGCTACAGGTGAAGCACATAGTTTTAATAAAGTTACTCGTTTCTTTTTTTTTCTTTCTTGGACTGCTTGAGGAAATGGGTGCAAAAGACTGAAGGGAGAGGAGTGACAATATCCATCCAGGAATGAAATGCACTTACACCTGCTGAGTGGTTGCAAGAGAAATGACATTTCCCTCATGGAGATGATGGGACCTGAGACTTAACCCATAGGTATTTTGCTCAGGGCACAGGAAGAGAGGTTTGCCTGGGCTTGAGGAGAAGGAGGAGATTTCAGACACTCTGAGACAGAGTTATGAGAAGTTAAATGCCACACAGTCCTCAAGATCTGCTCTAGAGGGAAACCACAGCAAACCGGACTGTATTGCGTTCGCTAAGTCCACATTACACCCCCCCGTGTTACTACGAAGTCGTCTCTCCCCACACCGCTGTGCCAGAAAGTTCTCCCTTCAGCGAGACCCCACTGGTCCCTGGTCCTCTCCCCCCTCCCACTGGCCCCTGTTCTGTCACTCACCCTTGCCTCTACCCCCTACCATCAGACCATTGGCTTCTGATTGTCTGCCCGCCCCTGGGACCCTTCTGGATAAAACCACATGTGGGCTTTTGTTCCTTGTTCTTTGCCTCTGCCCCCCCTTCGAGTGCGTTGGTTCTCTTGGTTCCAATAAACACCTTGGAACTGCATGCAAAGAATCCCTCTCGCTTCTTCGTCTCCGGCCAGCGCTCAGACCGTGTGTGTGAGGGGCTGCTCGCAGCCACCTGCGGGGGTGAGATCGCGTGCACGCGTGGGTGCTGGCAGAGCGCCGCCAAAGCGTCTCCACGAGGGACCCTGTGAGAAAAACATGGCATCGGTCCACCGACACCACTACCACGATAGGACTGCACATATACCTTGCTGCCCATGAGCTGTGGAGGGTAGCCTGCTTCTTTTGCCCATCTCCTGAGCCATCCTGAGATGCTCACAGGTAAAAATTCCAGGCTGCAGGCAGTTGTTCCCACATCACTTAGCTGGATGTGCGCATATGTACGTATGCAGACTGTATTTGCAATGGCACAACTCAGAAACAGCTGGTTTGGATACATGAAACTCGAATCTGGGTAAACGCCACTTTGCCCAAATCCTGGCCTTAAGAGCAACTTTTGACATGGTGACTGTGCTTCATTGCAGTTTCATATCTGAAGCAACAGGACCACAGACTCCTAAATCATGTCCTATTATTGATATATGTGTGCAGTGATCCAGACAGGTAGTTTTACTGCGGGTTACATGAAACAATAACTGGTTGTATGATGGCCTCTGGTTAACCTGTGGTAAGGTGAAAGCAGGGGCGCTGGACTAGAAGGAACTGTTATATCCCAAGGTTGATTTAAGGCTAAAATGGGACCTAGAGTCACCCAAACTGCAAAACTCTGCTTGCTCTACAAGAAATGTTTCATTTCATTGCCCATATCCAAAGCAGGCTGCCTTTAAAACCTGCCTTGTTCTTGAATCCATATCATGGCTGAGCATGAAGCAGAAGAGCCCTGGTAAAAAGACTAAGTACAAACCCTGCAATGTCTCAGCTCCTGCAGCTCTTTCCCTCTATGTCCATGTCTGTTCCCAAGCTCCAAGGAGCTTCATTTAATCTGGGCTTGCTTTAGAAGCCCCTCCGGTTCAGGACGTGTCCATTATGTGCTGCACTGCTGCTAACTTGGAAGCTATTGAGTGTTCCAAAAGGAAATTGTGGCCATCTCACAGGGATGAGTCATCTCTGACAGCTGGGTGAGAGATGATTTTCTAGTTGTACACAACTTTGAGGTTTAAAAAAACCCCAAGCCCTTTTTTGTTCCTTATGGGGCTGAAACCAAGTTCCTTCCATTTTTATGGAAAAAAAAAATGCAGAAAGAAAAAGAGGTCCTCACTTAGCACAGCCAACGGTTCATTAATCAGCTCACATCAGGTGAAACAGATTCAACAATGCCAGCCTCCCACATTCCAGAAATGTTCTCTGACCACAGAAAAATTAAGGATATCCTTCACAATCTTTTTTTTTTTATTCCCCCCCCCCCCCCTTTTTTTTTTAATGCTAAATGGAATGTGCTAACCTGTAAAAGTAAGAGACTGGCTTTGGTAGGTAGTTGATAGCTTGGTGATTTATAGTACCTGCCTAGTACACAGGGGTCCTAAGTTCAGGTCTGTGAGAGCCCATGACTTCAGGCTATTGTTGATTCTAAGCCTCTCTTGGGTTTTGAACATAAATCACACCCTAGAGATGAAAAATGTTTCTGACAAAAGTTTTGGCAATGCTGCAATGTTTGCCTGCAGAATGCACGCTTGTTTCAGTCACTTCTCACTTTCTGGTGAAGAAACATTTCATTGAAAGACTTTATGAACTATCTCTAAGTGTTTGACAACACTAGGTTTTTCAAAGTTTTCAGAAAAATTCAATTAATTTTACTGTATTTTGGACTGCAAAGTCTTTAGGTAGATTTCCAAATGCCCTTTTTTTCCAGGGTGGTCCATTTTATATGGCTTGCTAGTATTTGATATGCATTTTTGATGTCTTAGCTTTTCAGAGGACTTTGGAACACAAGACCCTGGTGCACTGTGTAATAAAAAGAAATAGAATTTCTAAAGCATGAGGAAATTTACACTTCCTTGTAGGTGAAAAATGAGAAGGAATAGCTATTTTCTCCCTTTTTTTAGTAGAGTGAATTAAGAGAAATCTAATAGAGTATTTGATGCCACATAAGCATTTGGGCTGGCTGATTACAAAAGGTAATTTTGGTGTCTTTACTGGGATCTGTGGGGACAGATTAAAATTTGCATCAACTGTAAAAGCAGAGAGGCTGTTCTAGTGTCTGCGGTGACCTGTGGCATAGTACAGACCAGGAATTCTTCAGCTGACCTGGTTGGGAAAGGAGAAAATGGATACTATCTGAAAAAGTGTAGCTCTTTTTTGCTCCTAAGCACACTGCCCCTCTTGTTTTCTCCCCCAAGATCTCTCCTCTGCCTTCAGCAGAAGTCTGCTCAGAGGGCTCCTTTCTGGGATTTCCCAGCTCTTAAACAAATGAGAAAGGTTGATGAATCTTTAACAAATCCTTCCCTTCAACTCTTTGCCAGACTGAGGACATAAATAACACTAGCTGCCCCATCCCAAGTGTTTTTACCCAAGACAAATCCTATCTCAGTTACTGAGAAGTGGCATTTTTCATTTTGCCCAAGAGACTCACTTAACCCATTCGTGTCTGCTGGCTGCAGCCCATTATCAGAATTTGTGTTCCTGATTTCGACACAGAGCTGGCTGAGGGTTGCAAGATGAGGGTTGCAAGGTTGCTTGAGCCTTGCTTTTATGAATAAGCCTAGCAAGAGAAGGCAGAAGAGAATTAATCTGCCTGCCTGCTTGTGGATACTGTAGCAACGGGGAGAAAATCAGTTTAAGTGGAACAGCGAGGCTGTAGGCAGGCTGAATCAAGGAGCAAGACAGTGTGGTCTCAGCAGTGCTGACCAGAAGGATATTTCAGGACTGCCTTCATGCAGTGGATTCAAGGGAAGAGCATTTCCTTCTCCCACACTAAGGCTGTCTCTGGGCTGAACAGCAACAAGGTGGTGCAGAGATGTCATGATGCCTCAATCCTGCATCTGGGAGATGTGCACTGGGCTTCTGTCAGCCAGGTGTTTTAGCACAGATGCTGTGCTCCCTGTGCTTTTTCTGGCTCTGGAGCTAGCTCAGGCATCTCTGCTCCATACCTTGGCATTTCCTTGGGGCTAAAGGAAAATCCTTGGGGTACTGCAGCTTGCATTGCTTAGGGGAATTGCCTGCATGTGTGCATGGGTATATGACCGTTCTGTGTGTAACTAAACTATTTTGTGCCTTGAGATCACACCTGAAGTGTCATTTTTTGTGCTGTTGGTTTCTCCTTGAATCTGAGAAAGAGTGAGCTCCCTAGCTTACATATTTTTGTCTTTACTTAAATATCCTTAAGATAAATCTTTTACTTAACTATCTTTACTCAAAACTGCAGTGGTCATGACAAGAGTCAGCATTTTTAGCTAGTTGTCTGCTTAGGAAGTGCTGATAAAACATGAACAAGGGCATAAGGGTCCTTTCCCCTTCTGAGTACTAGCTAGCAGAGCTAGGCTTTGTTTGTGAGCTTCTGAAGTAGCCAGGGACACAAGAGAGATGAGTACACTTTAATGTTGTTCCTCTCAAGTGTCACCTTGGGGTGACTTCTTGCTTATAAAACTCCTTGGGGTTCTCGCAAGCTAAGATTGCTCCAAGGCAGCAGTTTTGATCAGGCATGACAGTGAAGTACATCCACCAAGGCAAAATGTTGTATGTGTCCTGCACAATAAACAGCAGCTGGACACAGGGACAATCCATGGCAAATCACTATGGCTATCACACAGCACTGTGCTCTGTCACACGGGCATCCCACAGCAGTCAGGATGTGCTAGTGGCCTTCCCCAGTGCCAGTTGCCAAACTGGGTGCAGGTTTCAAAGGCAGAAAGAGCAGTGTCCTGAAATGCTCATTATGTTTTTTCTGTCTGTTGGACTTTCATTTATTTCTTAACACTTCAGCAAGAAACAGCTTTGCTTTGCTCTGCCCTGCCCATCGCTGTCTATTGTTGCCTGGTGTGAATATTTTCAGTACTCTTCCCTTCTTCTTGCCAAATACAGTAACAGGGGAGGAGGAACAGGCTTAGGCTGGTAGCAGTCTCTCTGTGCCTCTACATCTTTGCAGAATGGGGAAATGATGTTTTTTCTTTTGCCATTTTTTGCCACATCATGTTGAATTGCTGCTCTATGCTGAGAAAAAACAGATTAATAATTTTCCCCTTGGCTAGTGCTGGGCTGTAATACTAAAGTGTAAAAGTCTGAATCTGTTTCCAAGTTGATGTAAAAAGGAATGTACTGTCCAACCAGGATGGTGTGTACTGAGCACAAATAAGGGTTGATGTACACTTTAAACAGTATATTTAAACATGAGTTTCTGTCTGAACATCAGGAAACACTTTTTAATGTGAGAATGACTGAGCACTGGCACAGGCTGCCCAGGGAGATAGTGGAGTCTCCATCCTTGAAGATAATCAAAAGCCATCTGGACGTGGTCCTGGGCAATCAGCTCTAGGTGGCTCTGCCTGAGCAGGGGGTTTGGACTAGGTGACCTCCAGAGGTCCCTTCCAACCTCAACCCTTCTATGATCCTATGTTTATGGACTTCAGGTTGTTATAGCCATAACTCTTTCAGGTCAGAAGGGAGAAGAGGTTTGTCAGTAGAGGAGTTTTATTTTTATTAGACCAATAATGTCTTTATAAAAAAATGGCCAGAACTTTAAACAAATGCTTTCATCACATTCTGTGCACCTAAAATCTTAGGTTTTTTTATAAATAGGGTAGATGTTTTAATAAAAGATACTGACTTTATCCAGACAATTTTTGGGCTTAGTATAAACACGTATATACTATGCATATCCTGATAGCCCTCAGAATTATGGAGAAAGGTGAATTCCTTTATAACTTAGGAATGTGATCCATGCGCACCCAGACCAGAGCGACCTCTCCCTGATCCCAATAGCTCCTTTTGCCAAAGGAAAACCCTCAATGTTCAGATGTGGAAGTGGAAAGCCCTCAGGAAATAAATTAAAAAGGGACACTATTGCCAATCTGAGTCAGTTTATCAGACAGTTGCTTTGGGTTAATACAGTCCATTACGATGAGACATAAATGGTCTGAAGGAGTAGGGAAATTTTTAGTGGAATTGTTGGCTTAGGCTTTTTGAATCAGCAAAGTAGATCCTTAAGACATACATGTGACCAGAAAGATACTCCAGTGAACAATATGAATTACAAACATGAGGAACTTGCAAGTTCTAAGTGAGAGGCTCAGTCACGAACTTTACAAAATGCATAGCAAAGCAGGGTCTACATTGTACTTTCCAGATCAGTGCTGCTGGAAATTGCCTCACCTACAGCCAGCCAGTCATTGTAGTCTCTTCTTCCTTGGCCTTGCTGTTTAGTCCCATACCTACCCAGTGTGTTTCTGACACATTTCCACAAAGTTTAAATAGCACCTCCTCTCAAATATGACCAGTTTGCCAGAAAGTGATGCCTATCTTCAGGGAAAGCTGTGACTTGGTGCTAAAAAAAGATTGACTTGAGTGAAATGTACCCAGAGATACAGAGGTGTGGAAGACAGGGGAAAAAAAGGTAAATAGGCCATTTTGTGGCTTGCAGATTGACTTATTTAATGACATTTTCATTAACAGTTTTTCCTGCTAAATGCCATGGGCTTCTCTCTTTAGAGCTGTCTACAATAATAATGAGTGACTCCACTGGGAAGTGATTTACATAAAACATGGTTCTCTTGTTGCAGACAGGAGCTCTGTGCTGGGCTAGAGAGGGAAGGAAATGAAAGGTAAGTGCACTCTGTAAATGAGGGGCAGTTTTGTAAGTAAGTTGAGTTGTGAGCACCCACGAAAAATCACCCTCCCCTCCACTACCGCCTTGGCCCGAAATGTCTCCGAGCTGAGTCACCACACTGAGGTGAATGTTTTTACGCAGGTGTGACACACAGTACTGTGGAGAAAAGGTCAGGATGAGCTGATGCAGACTAACTGTACAGAGGAGCTGTAGACAGGAGCAAAATCAGCTTTCCCTAAAGGGCCTTTTCTGCACGTTTTGTATCACTTCAGTGCAAAGCCTCTGATCACAGCCTTTTGCATTTCTCCAGATTTAAGTGTCAGAGAAATAGATTCATATTTTGTGGTCTGTCAAGTTCTAGGCAGACACCAATGTGAAAACATGACAAATAGAAAATGAAATATCAATGTTTTTTGAACTTCATAAAAATTTATTTATTTATTTAATTTCTTCCTTAGTAGGCCTGAGGCTTTACATTATGGCTTTTTCCCAAAGTTGGATACAATGCAGTCTGGACCAGTTGTTGCTAAGTCATCCCCTGTGGTTTTTTTCTTATGGATGAAATAGTTTATGTTGACTCGTAAATAGAGATATACAGCTTCTTAGCTTCTTCCCCTAAAATTGCAGTAAATTAATAGAAAACATATTGCTGAGTCTGTGCTCTTGAAGTGGATTCCTGTTAAAGCAGATAACAAGTGAGATCTCAGTTAAATTGAGCTTTCTAAGAGTTACTAACCTAAGCTGTCCAGTGCATACTTTCCTAGAGGGCAAACTCCAAAATGGCTTAGGTTCTTTATCTAAGACACCTATTTTAAGATAAAATTTTGTTTCTGAGGGTTATTATCTCTCTTCATTGATTATGGAGAAAGCTTAGTGACTTAGATGTGTAGAATTTCAAAGACTATTTTGGTAGCTTGAGATATGTTTTTTTAAGAGATATAGTAGTATAGCTGCCATGAGTCTAGTTTAATTTTATATTTTAATTTATATATATATGAATAAACTATATACAAATAAAATTTATACACTTGGCATGCTTTCAAGTTTTTTTCCCCCCAAAAGTCCTTGAAAAGGCAAAAAAAATCATCTCTTGCCTATGGTAAACATTTATGCCATTGAAATGAGGCTGTAGACACAGCCAAACACTTTGATTTCTGAAAAAATTAGCATCTCAGACCACTGGAAAGTTGCTTACAGGAAAATAAGGCATCATTTGTACATAATTAAGTAAACTGTTCCTGTTTGTCACATCTCCGTGGAAATAGGCTTGTTGTTCATCAAAAATAAACATTTTGCTAGTACCGGGAGGACTAACCTGATGGTGCTAGTAAGAATCAGAGAAGAAATCAAAGACTTTGGAAGGTAAGAATTTTGTTTCATGAACCCTTGTTAATTTGATAAGTGGAAGTTAAGGACTGTTGATGAAAACTCACACTGGCACCTGTATTCATCTCGCATAAATTGCCAATAAAAATTCTGTTCATACTTTTTAATGATAGATTTTATCTGGGAGAAGTTAGGAGGGCAGTCTTGTGCTCCTGGTCGTGATGTCTTCTGTGAAACGTCATGCAGGCCAAAATGATTTGTCCACATAAGTTTATTTGCTATGTTTGGGCTTGTACTGAATCCAAACTATCCTTTCAGTAGAAGAAATTATAAGAGCTGCAATTCAAATAGTTTCATATTTTGCCTTCCTTTTCTTTACCTAATTTTTATGTCAACTAAGAATGTCAAAATCTAAAAGGTAAAGTATCCCTGATTTTCCTGGGAGATTGTGCAGATCAAAATTTCTGGGAAGTTGACTGAAATTTAATGTAAGCTTTTGATTCTTTAAATGGCCTCAATGAAATGTTTACAGTTCTTCTATATTGTACCTGTAAAAAAGTGAGAAGATTAGATGTGAGATTTGTCTTGAGAAAATCAAATTGTTGTTTTTTAAATTAGTTCTGCTGTGGGTGCGGTGCCTGTAGTTTTCTTAATCTGTTAAACCTTTTTTATAAATTAATATTTTGGACAATGATGAATATAAATAATTTACATCTACAGCTTTCATGTTGTATGTTCACTGAGCTGGATTTACAAAGGCATCAAGCCAGGATGTAATTCCTGGCCTTATTAAGTTATGAAATAGAATCTAGCCAGAAGACGTAATGTCCTTAAGCTGTAACATCAGCAGCAACAGACAGACCTTAATGCTGCTGGACCTAATGGAATTAAATTTCATGTATGCTTAATGAATGCAAATGCCACTTAATTTTTACAGCCTGAGTTGTAATACATTGCGTGTGACACGTCTACTCCTGAAAAAATTATTCAAATATGTGATTCTTACACCCAGTGTCCAATTTCACCACTGTAAAATGTATCCTCTTAGGGAAAAGGGAGTGGAGAAACATGCCAGCAATATTATTGCATAATTTAAAGCAGCCACCAAAGAGAAATGTTAAAATATGCACCAGGCAATTACAATTGTTGTATATGTGTTTATTCTCCTTTGCTTCTTTTCAACAAGGAGCAGTAAAAAGATTTAGAGCAAGCGGCAACCATAGCAACAAGGAATTTTTGGTTCAACCTGGTGCTGTATAACTTCTGGCACAGAAACGCATTTCTGGATGCTCTGGCAAGTGTTGATTCTTTGAAAGAATATGTGCAGCACTTCAGTTCTGATTCTCAGGCACAAGTCCCATGGAGATACATGGGAGCCAGTTTTGGTGCAAACCCGAGCTCAAGCAATTACAAGCAGGTTACACCAGAGCTGGGTGTGATACTTGTTCAGTGATCCCTTGGGCTTGTTAGTTATCAATAGAGATAACAATTCCCATTCTGCTCCCTATGAGAGAGAAGGGAAATAGAGGTGCTGTGGAAGAAGGTTTCTATCCCTTACCACTCCCCTGCTCCATCCAGGTGTGGCTGTGAGGAGTCCCAGGCAGAGCTTTGCCCCCCTGACCTGATCACACCAACTACCCTGCTCTGAGGGGTACAAAGAGCTGCTCAAACACAGGTCCTCAGGAGTGGTAACTCCTAGAGTCACTGTGTCCTTAGGCTTTTGTGTTTGCGTGCAGACAGCCAGGTGGGCAATGACCTTGAAAACAAGTAAGCAAAAATTCAAGGGACGTGGGATGGGTGGGATGCAGAACTCAGTCATGTATGCAGAGAGCCCAGAAAATTTATTCAGTCGATGAGGGTCTGGGAGGTTTTAAAATATAGCCAGTGATCAGTCACTGTGCCTTTTACAAAATAAAGTGAGTGTCATAATGTTGATGATTATGGCAGACATTGTAGTTACGAAGAAGTCTAGCTACTGATTACAAAGTAAGCTGTGCAAGGCCAAAAGGATCTGTGGCTCTCACTTTTGTGATGTTGACCTTCACAGCGATACACCAGAATTAAACACCCATCGCTTCTCGTGACAAAGAGTAAATTTGCACAGTTAATTCTGACATGGAAACAGCAGCAAGATGACAGTACAATGAATGGTATGCAATCTGAAAGATGAGATCAGTGTTATTCCAGAGAATATGTTACAAACAACTATAATTAAATGTCATTTTTCTAATTCTTTTGGAGGCAATCCTTCTACTTTACTATGTAAGATGGAACTGTTCTACACACTAACTTAGAGTAGGTTGAGAGCTCTTAACTCTGATTTGATAGCCCAGCACATCCTCCAGTAAAAGTACTGAGTTATGTAAGCCTATTTCATTGGTAGTCTTGTTTTCCTTAACCTTTTCTCGTGGTCACCTTAGGAAGATACTTTGCATGCCCCATTTCTGCAGATCCCAGGCAGCAAGCCACTACAGGATGAGGTGCCCCTTGAAAGCCCCTTAGCCAGGCATTAATTTCTGGCATTGAGTAAATTTTACAGACATGGGGAGTTGGGGATAGATCCCAGAGACAATGCAGGTGCAATACGCATCTGACCATTTTATCTATCAGTCCTTCAAAGGTTAGTTATCACAAAAAGCTGTGATAGCACATAGATCTCCTCCACCTCATTACACCTTAATTTGGAAACTTGAGACTATAAAATCATTTTGTAAATTATCTGGAAATAGCTATGTCTGACTTTGAATCCCAGAAGGGGAAACCTATTGCTCTTTGGCAAGACATATTAAGTTACCTGTGATCAAGGCAGTACATTTTTAAATACCTTGTCTCTGTATGTGCAATCACTTTATCAAGTTGCAACAGTAGGAATTAGAAGAAAAGTATTGCCACTTAAGAATATACATGTTTAGAAAGGAGTGAATTGAGGCAGAAATCTAGGGTCTGCTACGTTCATTTTTTTTCAGTAACGCCATTTCTTTGACAGCCTGGGATAAAAAAAGCAGAAGGTGGGTAGTATTATTTGAACAAAGTTCCCAGCAACTGTTGCATATGGATAGTCTTCGTACTGTGCAGATTGTTTTCCTCCACACACATTTTGTTTCTTGCACTGGAGCACTTAAAGCATATCCAGCAGAGTTATAAATCTGCATAAATATTTGATAACTCTAATTGGGCAGCCTGCACCATACTTTCACCCTTGGGCATGTAGTGCAAGTAAATGTGCGTAGCACCCGTATATAAAACATTAAGGTGATCAGGGAATGTGTGAGACTGCCTGAAGCATCAATTTAAAGCAACAGCTCTACTTGTGCTGTTTCAATATCAAAGGAAATATATGTTCTTATTTTATGATTAAAGAGAATTGCTGTTATAGGATTTTACAGTATTTGTTAAATTAACATGAATATCATCAACTTCTCATTGTCACCTCAATTATAAACATGTGTCCTCCAAGGAATCTTTCACATGTGAAAGAGTCTCATCTTTAGAAATGTGCACAAGGTAAGGAAGATGTTTGCAGCATAGGATGGTCTAAATACCATTTTGGTTCTTAGGAAAAGCATTGTTAATCATGGATTTAATTTATTTTGAAAAGAGATGAACTATAATTATAGCTCCTAGAAATACATACTGCAGGATAGCTCTCTTTTATTTTCTGCTAAATACAATTTTTAATCTAAAAAAACAAAAGTTGGCTATTTTTATTTTGAAAAAGCTGCCTCTGAATGTCTCTCAGTTGACTCTGTTTTTCCTGAACCATTGACAAATTAAAATACTAATACTAAGAAAGAAAAATCTCATTTTTTCACTTCCTATCCACATCTATCTTAATGCAGAAAACCTGAGGTCATTCTTGTGGGTGGGCATAAGATCGGGGTTCATCGTGTGAAAAACTTTGATACTTGTAATCTTTCTTATTCATGACTTGGCATGCAAAGTTGAGACAGTTTAGAGAAGTCTCGAGCTTTCCAGTCTCACATTTAGTCATAGCACTTGTTTAACTGAAATAAAATGCTTCTTTTAGTCTTTTATTTCTTTGGTTTTTTTACCTTCAATGTGTCCAGAAGGCTGAGAATATGAGTCTTGTGGGACTTTTCCTTCCAGCTCCTCTGCTTTCAACTTTTCTCCCCAGTCTGAGTGTCTTGATTGGATTGAACCTGCTTGACCACACCACAGCCATGCACTGCTCATCTGTGTGTAATGTTTTGGCCGAAGGGGCAGCACAAGAAACTTTCCCCAAGCGAATGCTTATGTTGTGCTGCAGTCTTGTGTGTAGCACTGCAGCAATTCAAGTGGACACAGCTTAGTGTTGAACTGACACTCCTCAAATTCATCTGAGACATTTCTATCAAGGCTGACATGATTGAAAGGCATTTCATTTCTGTGTCTAATGAAAAAGTGAAAAATTACTTGTACCCACAGAAATTTTGACTTTACGAAGAGCTGTGTTTCCAGTTATAAAGACAAAGGCATTTCTCCTGAACAGCATAAATCAAAGTTGTTTTCATGTTTGCAAACACCCAGCCTTGCCTACGGGATGTTTGCCTGTAATTCAGTGTAACTGCTCACCTTCAGCTGTCCTTCTCAGCTTGGTTGAGTGTAATGGGAAAGGACCTACATTAAAAACATAATGATACACACTTTCTCCTTTTCAAAAGGAAGAAAATGTGTGGAGAGGGGTGCTTCTTTAACATATCTCAGGTAATCTAGGCCAAGCCCTTGGCCTTCTGCTCGAATATCTTCCCTTTCAATCTGTCGTAGTGCCTGGGGCCATTACCAAAATGAAGGCAGCAGGCACTCCCAGTGGGAGTCTTCTTGCTGCATGTGAAAGTCTCCAGTCTCTGTGAGCTAGGCCGATCACCCTGCACACCTGCTATTGCTGAGGGAAGAAATAGTCTCTTTTATGGCTCTTTGCCAGGTTCCTTGCCCTGTCCTGGCACCCATATCAGGACAGGAACAGCATGCCCTGCTTTGCTCTGCTGTCTGTTCAGAGACTCAGGGCAGCTCTAATAAGGTCTCTGTTTTGTTAAATTAGTCAAGGTGCCTGAGAAGATACCTCCTAACTCCAGACATAAGGAAGTACGACAAGTATTTTAAAACTGGTAACAATCCATCATTATAAATGCTTCACTGAAATTGGTTGGTTAGTTGTTACATGTTGTTACATTGACATTGTTGTACTCTTAGTAATATACTTTTAGCATGAGAAATATTAATTACTGTGAATAAGTGAGTTTCAGATCCAGGAACCATCAGCTTCTGAAAGTTAAACATTTGCCCTCAGCTTCAACAAAGCTTTTTAAATAGTGAAAATAGCTGGATATATGAGGCTGCTGCTCAATAAACTGGAACACTTAAGTAGTTTTGGCAAATGTCTAATTTCTAAATGGCCTGGCCTGTTTTACATTGAGGCATCCAAGACCCGTCAAAGCTCTTTCACATGCATCCATAAATCTGAGTAGGTACATTTACAATCAATTATCTATTTGAGGTTGTTAAGATTTTTAATTTTCTTCAGAAGGTGAAGACCTCAGTGGTAGCTCAGAACTAAATCATATGAAATAAGGGGTTTCCAGGTTTTTGAACACACAAATTGATTTAGCAGCTAAGGTAATGTTCTTTTGTCCTTAGTGTAAAATTGGCTTTAAAATGAAGCAGAGGGAGAGAGGGGTTGGATACTGAGTCTCCTGGGATAGTTAGCAGAGATTTTTTTGAGCTAGGAAACTGCCTGCTTTTCTTCACTGGAAGAAACAAGATTTGTGAAACAATTCAGCAATTTGCAATCATCTAGCATCATTTGAGATGCTCTAACAGTATCCTACTTAACCTCTTTCCTCTCTCTCTGCTGAGCAATGGTCTCGTAGAAGCCCTGCATCAGATGTGGCTTGGATGTCCTAGGAGGTCTGAAATGGTGCTAGATATGCCCAAAATGCTTTATATCTCACTGCAACAGAAAAAATCCAAAGCTTGCTGCTTGAGCCAAATAAAGACATGGTAGCACCTATGGAATGCTCTTTTTAATTGTTTGCCATCCTGCCTGATACCAGTAATTTTTTCTTGTACTAAAAAAATCAGTAAAAGCAAATGGCATTTCAGTTAATTTTTATACACATGAATTCTAAATCAAATATTCTGAGGGCACCAAATGTGCATTTTTGCTTAAGAATGACAAATATATGGGGAAATGTTAGGTTTTCTCTGGCAGAGAAGGCAGACAAACCTCTGAAGTAAAGCAAACCTTTAAAGACTTGTATTCAGTAGCACCATGTTTGGCTTCCTATAAAAATTAACTGTGAGGAGTGCAGATGATAAGTAGGATGTTTCTAAAAGCATTTGCTGATGTATTGAGGCCTAACTTGCTGGGATAGAGTTGCAGTTCAGCACTGTGCTGCACCCTGCAGTGCACTTGGGTGGTGTTAGCAGGCCAGGCTGCCTGCTGCTTGGAGAGTGGGGAGGATGAAGCAGAGGAAGGTGGAGGTCAGTCCTGTCTCACAGCTAGGTTTGTGATTGGAGTCAGCCAGGCTGCACTTAATGGCAGCTACACAGGAAACATTTAAAAGAAATCAGAAATTTGGGTAATTGAAATGTTTTTAATGAATTTAAACCATTTGTTCCTTGAGCACATACAGTTTAATTTTAGCAAAGCATTCCTGGGAACTGTCACTGTAAAAGGAGGAATTGTAGGACATATATTGGAGCAGGGGTTGTGGTACATTCCTGGAATGTAAGTGATCAATCTGATTGCTGTGAGTTAAGACCAGCAGTCTCATATGGAAGTACCTGATATTAGCCCCAGTAAAGCAATATTTAGGCTGCTTTATATATGACACTAAACCTAGCTGTCTCCAGAGGCAGCCATGGTGCAGCCACCTTGCCTTCATAAGTGCTTATTAAGGACAGAAAGTGCTGCAGTGCCACTGTGTTTGTTGCCTTTCATCTCCAGCATTTGGACATCTTCCTCATATCAACTGAAGTAAAGGCTAAAGTTATGCCAACCTATGGCACCCTGGCACCAAGAGCAGTGCCTGCTGCTCTGGTTAAAGATCTCCGGGGAATCTGGCAGGCAGCAGTGGATGCTCGCCCTGCCAGAGGTGCCGGGTGCTGCATACAGGCAGTGGACTATAGCTTGTTCCCAGGTTTGCTTATCCTGGTGCAATAAACAGCAAAGGAAGTGGCAAAAACTGACACCTTGCAGTCACAGAGTCATTAAGGCTGGACAAGGCCTGAGGACGTCATATTTTCCTTGGATATAGAGGTCTTAGTTTTGGAAAGGGGTCTTGGAAAGGGTCTAAGATTTTTACATGGTGTGCCTGCGTGATTTGGATGAGTTCTGGTAGCACATGTTTAAAAGGAGGGATCCTAATACTACGGCCCAGGACTTTTCCTAACTTAAGCTGTTATTGCATCTTTGTCTGGATCACCAACATTCCTGCTTTTCCAGTCTTGGGTCTTCCCTCAGGTGTGTTACAGGCTGATGAATTTATGGTGGCTTAAATGCTGATGAATGACTGATTGCCAACATGAAACCGATGCTACTCATGATATTAAGCTAGAATTGGCCCCTGTTTTTGAGAACAGAATGAATGGATTAGGCCCTTTCATTACTTTTGCCCTCTTGAGAGATAAAATGTCTGCTTGTCTTCTGGCAGGCTGGCCAGAACGTGTGATTGCTTGTGACACATTGCTTTGATTTCGCTCACTGCTGCAATCTCACATCACTTTGCAGAGTTTTAGGTACGTGTTGTTCTATGCTGAAAATCTATTTGATTTGGGCAGGCTGCAATAGAGGTTTACCACTGTTCTGTACTTTATTAGATAATCATTCTGGCAGGTTGCCATAGCTGCAAGTGCCAAATAATCAGAGTTTTTCATTTTCCATGAAGACTTCAACTTCTTTGTCAAAAGAAAGGAAAGAATTTTTTTTCTGTCATTTGCAGCAGTAGTTTACGTCATCATTACTAAAGAGTGTGTAGCAAGAGTGGAGGAAGTGATTCATTAGTGTGCAGTACAACAGAAAGAAAGACAGTTAAGAAAACTGTCTGAATTACATAGACCAATGGAGAGGTCTGATTTTATAATGTCTTATTCTCATTTTCTGTTATTTTCAGAAAACAGTTGTGTTAAGTTGGAAGACCTTCTATTCTGTTTTATTTTCTTTGTACAGTGTTTTTCTCCAGTTCTAAGTAGCACTAGTTTAATGAATAGTTCAGGTTTCTGATGCTCATTTTGTTCTGTGGACAGTGACAGAGCCATAATGATAACAGCCTTCTTGAAATCATCACTCTGTCACAGTTGCCTCGAGGGAAACATTTCGAATCAGTGACTAGAGAGGGAGTTTTACCATCACATTAACCAGAAAGTCACAGCCAGTTTGAATTTCCACTAATGTAAATCAGAAGCGAATCAGCTTTACACCAGTGTGATTTCAATGCCAAACACATTGTTAGTCTATGTTTCTCACATTGACTGCTCTAATAATGCTCACTTATTTTCCTCCTGTAGTAAAATTAATCCACATTTCTGTAGGAAATTCTTTAGTGTATTCAGTTACCAGGCATGTTATGTTAACCCATTGTATGGAGAAAATCAAAGGCTAGTCTTTTGCAGTTTGTTTTCCCTGAGACAGGATATATTTTCACCAGTATGTTCAAGACATGTTAAAGTAAGCATTGTTGAGTAGATATAAGTCAAGTCTGTGCTCCAAACTAATTCAAGATATGGGGGTTTTAATCCTTGATATGGTGTACTTTATTTTAATAAAGGCAGACATAGTGGTGGGTTGTACGAGGATAGCTTTTGCTAAAGTAAGAAATAATAGAGAAAATAACTATTCAGTCTTTCCAGGGTTTGTAAAACAAACAATGGTAGAAAGACAAATATTTTATTTTTCTTTGCTGTTTCAGTAGTTTTAGACTTAGATAAAGCCATCTTTTGTTAATATTTCTGAAACAACATGATCAAGCTAGATTTTCTTTGTAAAGTAAGCTTTACTACTTGTAGACCAACAAAGCCAACAGAACCTTAGTGTGGATGGTGATAAAATAATCTGACCTTGAAGAAATTATAAAGATAAAACAATCCAAAGCAAACAAACAAATTAGTACAAACAAAATTCAAGTTCTTGTCACACTGAAATAAAGAATAAGAAAACCTTCCATTGTGGAGGCTAGTGGGCCTGTTGAACAAGAGACCACAAGCGTCTCCTGGAGGGGAGAGCCCTAGGAGGCACTCTAAGGTTATGGTGACAGAAAAGGCCTCTCCCAGGATGATTTGTTTCGTTATGCAAATAGCCCCCAGTTCTGTTTCCTCGGTTGGCCCATTGGCCTCTCTGCCCCTTTCTACCTTATCTTGAAGGTTTTCCTATTTCCCTGTTCTCCCTATTGGTCCTTGCTCCCTGGCCACTCCCTCAGGGTTTCCCCATTTGCTCCCATACCCTAGTCCCGCCTGTGCAACGACCCTGTGCCCTCAGATTATTGGTCCCTGATGCTCTCTCTCCACCCCGACCCACCCCATATAAAAACCTGGTTCCTTCCACTTTCCCTCTTCGTCCTCTGTTTGTTCTCCGCTCCTCTCGTTGGGTCTACTCCATGCGTGTGGCTGGAATAAACTTCTCCCGTGGACTCTTTGCCATCGACTTATTGAAGAAGCTATCCAGTTCCTGTGTGCGTGTATGCATGTAGTAGCCTGCCGAGTGGCTCCTAGCTGGAGATGCCTTTGGAAGGTTACGGCTTACATCCGCCAGGCCACCGCCGCATGAGCTGAAAGGGAAAATAATTTACAATAACAAAGCTATTTCAGTTTCAAAGAGTTTGTTTGTTTTGAATGAGTGGTCTCACTTCTGTTTAGTGGGACATTCCTTACAGATGCATTGCTTGTCTGGGTATCTGATCACCAAGACACTCCTCTCCCACTGCCTAAACTCTAGCCTTCTCAGTGACCTGGCTACTAGTGTCCTGGCTCCTGTTCAGCTGCCATCTTCCTCCAGTTTCTGCCTATGACAACTGTCTAATGCTCCCTTTTTCAGATGACTGAAATGGCACCTTTGCTTCACAAACCATCTCATTGGTGCCAAATGCCCCTGTCTGCACACTCTAATTGTAAGTGCTGCAGGCCTGTCAAGTCTTACACATCTGAAGCTTTGCACCTTGAGAGCTCTGAAGCAGAAAAAACCGAGTCTGTTACTAATGGACTCTGCTTTCCCCTCCAGAGCAAATTTTTCTGGATGACCTACCGCAGCATTTCTCTCATCTTCCAGCTCGCCTTCACCACTAGTTTTCAGACATATGAGTCCAGTTTGACTGGTACATGTTTGAGAAAGTGGATATTTCTTATCAAGCCTGGAAAAGAGGGCAAGGAGGCAATGAGCTGCAAGGGTATAGAAGGAGGAATTGGGAAGATATGTTAAATACTTACGTTGATTAAAATGAGGGCAGGGTGTACTGTAGCAACATACCTGGTATTGTTCACAGTCTGTGTTATGAGAGACAGAAATTTGCATGACAAATGTCTGCCCTGAGGTCATCAGGTGACAGCCACATCCTGGTGATCCCCTTTTTCTGTATGTGTTTGCTGATAAGTCCTGCTGGTGAAGGTAAAAATGCGAAGACCTAAATGCAGAGGGGACTATCTGCATAGCAACATGAACAGAGCTTCATAAATCAATCTTTCCTCAGGAAAAAAATCCCTGCAGCCTCCAGCCTGCTACAGAGGGAGCATAAATAGCTTTTAAATACAGGAAGCAAATGACATTTCTGGAAGAAGCTTTATTCTCCAGAGTTTATATGTTACAGAACTTCTTTCACATAAGTTAATGTAAAGCTGGGCTAAAATTGTTATAAGTGAGATCAGGCCCTTTGTCAGAGGCTGAGATATTTATAAACAGCTTTGTCTTCGAACAATGTAGTCCATCCATCATGTGTTTCAGCCTTAGAAAGTAGTGCATGGTTCTGAGGAGAGGGACTGGAGTTTAGTTTGCTTTGAAGGAGGCAATGTTCAAAGAATAATGTCTTCTTTGCTCAGCAAAATCATTCTGATTTCCATGGCACCACACCGAGCATGTTCTAAGGGGATTGTTTCTCCCCATCAACCTTAGCCACTGCTGCTGCTTCATCAACTGTGTGAGGGCTCTTATTGCCTCAAATATATTAAGCTACATATTTCTCCCTGGCAAGCCCAAGTCATCTAAGAAAACCAAAGGAATTCAGTAAGTGAAATTTTGGAAGGAAAAGTGTCATGGCCATAAAAGAAGAAATCCCTACAGAAATATACTTTCAGCAATAAACTCTGAGTGAGCTGTAGGAATTATTTATTAAATGGACAAAGAAACAATGAAAATTAGATAGTGCCATAAGGCACTTTGACTGGCAAAAATTGGTTAGAAAGTAGAAATTCAAGTATTTGAAAACTTACACTCTAAATAGGAATCAAAGTTTTAAAAGTATTTAAAAGGAAATCCCTGCTTTAAAAATAATTTGAAAATATTTAATAACCTCATTCTGGTTATAGTGCAATAGTTTAATATCAATTAATAAATATAATGCTTTAGTATTTTAACTAGAAAGCCAAAATAATCAGGTTAAATGTAAACACTTTAGCATCACAAGAACAGTTTCACATTAACTGCATGGAATGGCTGATGTAAATGCTGTGGAAATTTATTTAAGCTTTCACTTATATGAAACTTTGCCCAAATCACTGGATTCCCTTTCAGAGTTTCACTTCTGGAGAAGCTTTGTAGGAACATTTGGCCACCAAATATTTTCTGACTAACACTAGGGTAATGAGTGTGTCCCACCAGTGGGATGTTCTTACCAGCAATCTGGCTGCTCATGATTACTCCATGAAATGGTGTTTCTTACAGACGGGCAAGTGTTAAGGCACCCTCTCACCAGGCTGAGATTCAGCCTCACAGCTGCGCCTCCAGAGCAATAAATCTCTGACCAAAACCGTTCTACTTTCTGCAAACAGTCGTTTCAGGCCTTCAAAGTTGTGCATGCTTGCAATAACTAGATGTCTGGCTTGGCTTGATTCTCTGTGTTAGAGCAAAACACAAGCAAACCAGCTTCCTTTCTGTTAGTTAAATTTTACTGTTTTCTAGAAGCGTGACAATTAACAGCACTCATAGAAAGAAATCCCACTGGTCACTAGAACTTTAAATAGTAAATGTGATAATCCTCTTATATTTATACTTCTCTTTCTAAAAGGAAATCCTTGAACTTGTGGTACTGTTCTCATTTTCCACACAGAAAGTGCGAACAGTTAACTAACCTTAGAATCCAGCTTCACAGAAATGACCAAAATAAACTTTTGATGAAAGAATGGGGTAAAAAACGGTTTGCAACCCCCTCCTTCTCACACTTGAAAGTAAGAAAACTGAAGCCCTGGGATACATCTCCTCTGCTGTTTTCTTTATGAGAACAAATCATATGAGATGTAAAATAAGCAGATATAATTCCACTATATGTTCTGTTGAATATTAATATGTATCTTTTCAGGTGGATAATTTACTCCAAGATTTTATGGAATATGCTGTATCTATCTTTATCCTTTTTTTTTTAGCATGCCATGAAAAGTAATTTTAAGAACTTACTGTTTTAATAGATTTTATAGTAGCTTCTATAATAAAAATATTATTTCTTCTGTTACTTTATTATTTTTATTTTCTTTTGCACTTCAGCTTTACTGCCTGCAAAATTAAAATAGCATGTTACCTCCTATGAAAGGCAGTATACATGGAGCAGTATAAAAGATCAAGATATTAGTGCTCTTCCTGTTTTTATCCTTTCTGACGCAAGTGTTCAGCTAAATATAAAGTGTCATGATAGATTGTTTTCATAGCCAGAGAAAATCGTGATGGAATCAAGGTTTCTTTTAATTTCTTCTTCTCTGTCAAGCCAGAGTCTTGGTTTTCTGATGGCAGAGGGATTCCAGCTGGTTGGTGCCCTTGCCTGTGCTGTTGAGCCCCTTTCTGCTCAGCGCGTAGGTGCAGAAGTTTCTTTGTTTCAGTTTTCTTTCAGACTGTGCGCCTTGTGTTGTCCTGACTTTGATCTGGTGTTTCTTGGCAGCCTTGTCCCTCAGCTTCTCTGTTTCTTTTTGTGCTTGTAATTGATACTCAAGCCTTTGCAAATAAAGAAAGCGTTCTGCACACGTGTCTTTGTTTTGGGAGACCTGGGCTTGCTCGTGGGACAGGGGAGGCCTTGGACCCACTCGCCGGCTCCATTAGGGCTGTCCTGAAACTCTCTTAACTCCGTGGTAAATGACGGGCAGCAATTACACCCAACCTTTACCCTCTTTTTAAGAGGATAATAACTATAGTGAAAAAAATTATCAGTGACACCACTGCAGCATCTGATCGCCTAATTGCATATTTCATCTTCTGCTTATATAAATAGCAGCCATGAAAGAAATATAATTAATATTGCAGCAAGGAAAATGTTCTAGCGGCTGTAATTAGGGCTGGATAAATGGTTAACTGTGAATAAATAATTCAAGTCATTCTTGATCCTTTTGTTTTGTGAATCAGTTAGGGAGTTCTAATTTGTTTCTTTTCCTCTCTTTCCCTTTTTTTTCCCCCCTTAAATGCAGCTCTTACTAACATGGCAGAAAACATCTAACTTCCATGGTGTTCAAATTATCTTTTTCATGGGGTACAACTGGTTAGCCAAACTTCATGATGCTGGTGGGTAAAACTTTCTGAAGAGCATAACAAATCAAAAAACACCAGTAATGGGAGGGGAAGGATGCAAATCCTCACGAGGTGTGATTTTTGAAGGTAGCTGAAGATGTAACTTCAGATGTCATTGGTGTCTTTGCCAGCATGGAAGAGTGAGCGCTGGTCCATGTTCCCAGGGCTTCCCAAGCTTTGAGGTGAATGGACTCCCTTGTGAGTAAATAGCAGTTAATAGCAGAGATGTGTGTGGTCAAGGTGAGCTATGTTTGGAGTTCAGGTGAACGGCCATCACGGCGACTGGTCTGGGTTGCTACTGCTCTGAATTTTATGTTGGTATTTCTACCAGCACAGAGGGGATCCTGTATGATGTTACAAAGTAGGAGAGTAATTTTTACAAGTCTTCCTTGACGTGGGTATCTCTGTAAGGTCCATGACAGTGAAGGGTTCGGCTGTGCCACAGCAACATTTGCTTTAGGTCTGGTGTACCCAGTTTGCATGCAGCCACTGCACTGTTTTGGAATTTTAGACTCAGTTTACTCTTTTTCTCAGAGAACCAGAATCACAGAATATTCTGAGTTGCAAGGGACCCACAAGGATCACTGAGTCCAACACTTAAGTGAATGGCCTATACGGGGATTTGAATTCACAACCTTGGTGTTATTAGAACCAAGCTTTAACAAACTGAGCTAAAGAAAGGCACACAGAAGGATACTCCAAATTTACTGAAATATACTGAAAATGTTTCCAAAATTGTTATTGTTTTGCCACAGTGAACCCATCCCTCCAGTGGCTGCTGTGAGTGGGTGATTGGAACCACTTAAAAGCAGATGTTGCTTCAGACAAAATTTAGTCTGAGAATACTCAGTAAGTTATGAGTCCCTCATTTTCCCCAATTTCCCACAAGTGTGAGATTTCAAGCAACCTGCGCACAGCATTGGCAGAAGAATCACAGAAGGCAGTTCACAAGCTCTCGCTGTCAGTTGGGAGGACTGGCTTGTCAGCAGTGAACCTTGAATTTTACTGTTGTTGAGTACCAGTTGGTCCAGAAAGATGCAGAAGGCATGCTGAAGCATTCTGTTTGTTGTTGCAGTTGCTGATATAAATTGGCTAAACCTCTAATTACCCAAATCCTGGGACTAATAATTTACACACTCTATTTTCCACTCAGTAAAATTTATTTGAGACCCAGAGGAGCACAGACTTTAGCGACTTAAATGCCAATTTTGAAAGCCCGAGGCTAACTGCGCGTACTTCAACATATGTGCGAGGTGTCAGAAGCATTTGGGCTCAGCCTTGAGCTGACTACGCTGACTTTGCAATTTAGCCTAAAGCTTATCTCCTGGTTTTGGCAGAAGCAACAAAATTTATGATCTGTCCTGGTGACATTGGAAACCACCTCATGAACATGTCTGAGTTGTTTTGTTAGCTTTGCAAATTCATGGCTGAAAAGATCAGGTCTCATCTTGAAGAAAGACCTGAACATATCCCATTTCAAGGTTCTGTAAAAATACCAAGAGAGTAATGATAATTTTTTTTTTTAATGAGAGACTTTAGGCAGGCTATTCTGCAAAGATAGGTAGGATATTCTCATGTAGTGGGACAGGCAATGAGAGATGCTACTTGTATTGATCAAAGATACTGTGACAGGAAACTAATAGATTGGTGTCTTTGCCTGACCTATGTTCCTTCCTCCTTAATCTAAACCACCAGCACTGCTACATTTGGTATTCAGGTATGAATGTTTATTGACGCTGACATGATTACAACAAGCAAGGGAATGGTTTAAGATGTGACCTTTGCTACAAAGGCTGCTGGGCGGTTCAGTCTGAGAGATTCATCATGTGCTTTTGAGCCTCAGCCACCCTACAACTCACAGTGAGGCAACTCAATGAAACAAATTAAAACAAAATCAAAGCAAATGCAGAGAGGATCATTAATGTCTTCTTGGTTTCCTTTACATGGGCATGATTAACATTCTTACATAAACATGCATTTGTTGACATATTCTAAACAGCATCTGAAAAATACCTGCTGGCTGAGTGGGTAGATGTACTGTGCAAACAGAGGGACGGCAAGATATGATACCCACGTGTCACTCATTTGTTCACCTTGTCCTTCTGAGGTGTGTTGGCTTTGACCTTACTTGTCATGGGGGAATTCCATGTCTTTCTTGTATCATCTAGCATGGCATTCCTATCAGCAGGGAACAAATTAAAAATCCCACCACGGCCAACAGTTCTTAGCCATTAGTGCTATACAAATATCTAAATGTGCTTTCCTGGGAGGTTTGGGGGTGTAATGCCCCATGTACATGTGTGAGTGTGTTGGACATAGAACTGTGCAGGTAATCTGATGAGATTTTGGTCTCAGTAGTCCCTGGACTGCAATAGCATCACAGTTTGGCCTCCTACCTATTCCTTCTGCCCAGTAAGTCAGACATTTCATGGATCCATCTCATATTTTCCCAGACTAAATTTTCTTGCAGCACTTTGAAAAGAATGCATATGAGACAGTGCATGTGGTTCTCTGCAGAGGGACACTGCAATGTTTGCTGATTTTTTTATGAGTCTATGATACTGGTTTTCCTGCCTTGCTTCCAGCTTCCAAACTGAACCAAGAGAAAATTTGATATAGTTGAATATTTATGACTTTTCTGTATAAAGAAGTTCTGAAGCTGACATGAAAAAAAGCACTCTACAGTTAGGAACAGGAAGAGGCAGTCTGTAAAACTGAGGGTGGAGGAAAGGTCTTTTCACCACTGGTAAATTCCAGCCTATGCAAACAGTAGCTATATTGGAAATCAATAGCAAAACCCCCACAGGCTTTTATAGAAGAACAATTAGGTCACTGTTGGTTGTCTTTGAATTCCCACACTGGATGTCTATTGTTAGCTTGGCTGGCATTGTCTTGAGAGACCAACTGGCTTTCTTTTCCTTTGGTTTGGGTTGTTTATATACATTAACTGCAGCAAGTAGGCATTACAAGCCTTGTAGGCATTACATTACTTGTGATGGTCAGGAATAGACCAACTTTTAAATTGTATGGGACTTGTTTCCTGGCCCTTTTGTGGTTTGAGAGACTGCTAGCAGAGCAAAGTGTTCATGTAACACCTTACACCGCACAGTTATTCAGCACAGTTATTTGAACCTTACTGTGTATTCCTGTATGATTATTGGGAAAGGAAGAAAGATAATAGCAGTTTGCCATGAAAATATGATCCTCCCTTGAGGCACTCTTACCACTGTCTGGTAGTGATTTGCACCCACTTATGGTATCCTCGCAGGTTCCTCAGGTGTGACTAAGAATTGAACCAAGGGTTGGTGGATTTGCTCATCTGCTGCAAAGCAGAGGGTGTGGTGACCAAGGCTGTGCTGTGTCAGCATAAGTACCCCTGCACTGTGAGTTGGGTTGGGGAACTGAAAGAGCTGACAACTATATATTTTGTTTTATTGTTATGTTACGTTACGTGACGTGACGTGACGTGACGTTATTCTGGATCTCCCTATTCCCGTAGTTGCCCTGCAGCCAGATGATCACTAATGGCAGAGAGGAGGAGGAGGAGGGAGTGGGGTGTTTGTTGAGGTGGGAAGGAAGGTGGGCTCACCCCCTTTCACAGCAGTCATAAAGCTCAAATAAGTTTTTTCAGGGATGTAGGAGCCTGGGCTCCTCATGGGAGGGTGCAGGAGGACCCTGGTCCCCAGTGGGGTGGCTCCATCTGAAGAGAGAGCACTGCTGGGCGGGGCAGAGGCTGCATGGTGGCTGCTTAGGGTGAGGAGGCTTGCATGCTGGAGCTCCTGCCCTGGTGGTGGGTGAGAGCTTAGACATGATATCCTCAGCTGGCCTAACTTGGGACAAAATCATTAAGACCAGAGGAGTTGCCCCATCTCAGTGAGCTGAAGATATGTCCCTTTATGGCTGTGTGAAACCCAGCACTGCTGAGCAGCAGGGGTAAGTGTGAGAGGGAGGGGTGGTGTCCGCTCCTGTGTGGGTGGAAGGCACATGTTCACACAGGGGGTTCCCCTTTTGTTCACTGGTCTGGTCTAACGGGGCCCTCTGAGCAGGGGCTAAACTGCAATGCTTTCGTGTTTTGTCAAGGAAAGGCTTTTTTGTTGGCTCTGTGGCTGCAGTTCCATGGGGATGAGGCTGAATGTAAGAGTGTGGGTAGGCTGCTGGGTTCTCATCTCTCTAATGGGCATGTATTTATTGTTTTATTTTGCCGCAAGTTTCTCTCATGTCCTGTGTGTTTTTTAAAGCTCACACAGAGCCTTGCTCTGGCATTGCCCTGGAATTAGGAAAGAAGATAAGAGAGCTTCCTGTTCGAAGATACAGATACTGATACATGTGTCTTGGTGGTTTTTTCTGCACAACATCCTCTTTCTATGTGTGTATTTGGAGAAGCTGTTCCTCACTTCTCCTCAAAAATGGTTCTGTGCAGCATTGCTGATGCAGAATGGTTGCCACGTCCCCTGCAGAGGGGACTGATTGATCCCCACATATACATGTATATAATCTGTTGAGGGATTCTTCACAATAAGAGGCACTTTGCAGAAGTAAATTATTGTTACTATTGTACCATTACTTCACTCCTTTGGAATAAGGCCATTTTCCCCCCACAAACTATCAGCATTCCCTGCTAGACAAATAGTAGTGCAGATACTCTCAGTATGAGTCACTGGACTGCTGCAATAGAAAGGCAGCTCATCCTAAGATAAGAAACACATTACCAGTGCAATGCCTCCAGTCATACCTGACTCAGAAACTGGAATCCCAAGGCTGCTTTTGAATCCACATTGGTATGATTGTCACTATCCTGCCTTAGCTAGCCTGAGATTTTCACTTATCATGATGCCAAAGCAGGACCTGTGTGTCTCCAGTGGACTCTGAATGACTACTCTAACCCATTATCGTAGTGAAAATAATTCCAGGGTAGGCGCTTCCAAAGCTTCATTCATATAGAGCCACCCCATAGGTGAAATGGCAACCTGAGAGTCATGCTAAAAAATTGAAAGTCATACTTTTACATCTGGTTATATAAACAAGTGTTTGTCCTGAAGCTGCCAGTCCTGGTAATAGGATGCCCTGGCAGCAGCTGGGTGTTCTCACCCCGAGATATCCCCCTAAGGAGTTACTTGCAGACTCATCATCAGTTGTCCCATTCTCTCAAGGACAGGCACAACTGAAAACTATTCCTGGGCCTCATTCAGAAGCTTCCCTGAAGAAGAATTCAGGATGGTTTGGGGATTTATTCCTTAAGCAATCCTGCAGCAGTAATGTCTGCTTTAATGTATAGTGAGGGATACCTTTAGATCTTTACTTCCTCCTGACTTTCAATGACCACCAGGGCTTTGGCTGTTGTTAATTTTCAGGTACTTTTTGTACTTGGAAAGACTGTGGCTTGAACTAAACTGGGAGAGCAAAGGGTGCCCACCTTTTCTACTGTGTTGTGTTTAGTCACTGTGGTGTATGAGAGCGCACTTTTTCCCACAGTGGCAGGATTCAGTGCAGTTCAATGTGTTGTGGTGTCTGAGCTGTGGGTGGCAGTCATTGATCTGTGCCCAAAGGCCTTGGGGGACAGTGATTTGAAGACTGAGTGCTGGTACCTGCATGTTTTCCTCTTCTGAGGTGTGATAAAGGACCATATCTCTACACCCACAGCCTTGTACAAGTGTGTATGAAAATTACCACAATGTACAGAACAAGCCTGTTCTGAGGAGTATGGCACACTGATTCTTGCCAACCAAACTGCAAGAAGGTTTAAAAAAACAGTTAAAACCATATTCAGAAACCAGTGATAAATATGAAACCTGCTTGTCCTTAGGAATTTGGCTGATTTCACTACCTTGATTTTAAGAATCAGCAATAAAAGAGAAAAGGCCAGACCTACAAGATAGCGCAAGTCAGTGCAATTTCACTGAACTAAATGGAGCTGTGGTGCAATGTGCATCAGAGTCATACAGTTCAAGGCCTTAAAAGCTTTAAGTTGATGGATATTCCCTGCTGATGGCTGATTATTATTGGTACACTTTGGTACATCGCCTCTGAAGTGCAGTACTCTATCAATTCAGCACATTACACGAGCCTCAGGCTTGCTCACTTTTGTTCAACTTTTTTCTGGGCACCAGAATTCGCTCTCATTTTATGGTGATGTAAGTTTGGAATAAAGCCACAAAGCACTGGCAGCACTCCTTCATGTACGGAATTGTTTAAACAAGAAGTATGTTTGTCCCAGTCTGAAAGTCCTTGCTGGTTTGATAAGTTGGATGTTTTTCAGGTTATTTTTATTTCTTTCTTTTCTTTTTCTTATTGCTCACTGACTAGAGCAAAAGGGCTAGCCACACTTAGAGTATATAGAGATGTACATGCCTTGGTCTTGGATTCCCTGCAGGCAAATGATGATAAATGTGGAGGAAAAGAAAGATGGCTTTTAGAGAATGACCTTAGGAAACAAAATCTTCAAAAATAGTTGCTGTGCCTCATGTTTCACTTTATTTGTGAATAGCAGGGAAATTAATTGAAATGCAAATGGGAAACGCATCCATACCTTTGGGTAGAAGAATTTCAGTATATTTTGCACAGCAACTGGTCCTTTGGGGCCAGTCTTCTGGATGTATCCATGGGTTCCTCCACTGAAAGGGGAAAGAGGTAATTTCTGGAAGATATTTTAAATATCAAATGTGCAGAAACTTTTTGTGCCTAATAGTACTTGTATTTCTTATTACCTGTCAGATTTCCCCTTGGCTTCAGAAGCAAGTGTCTTCTGAGGTCAGTCTCCATCACACAGCACTTACGTTGTTTGTTTTATTAACTATTTCCAAGATTTAAGTCTTCTTTTTCTTTCTGTGAAATACATTTACAGTGTATTTGGCCTGATTGCTTTTGTCATGGATTCTGAATGGTACGTGACCCAGCAGGATGGTTGCATCACTGGACATTTATATAAAGAATTGATTTTTATTTCATTAGTTCCACAACCGACGTTGGGATCCTGCAGTAAACCCACTATTGCCTTTGGGTGTTTCTTCCAGAATGTTTTTATGCATACGATTTCTGACATTCTCCTTGTCAAAAAGGAGAAATGAAAAAGTGAAATAGCTACTGACAAAAGCCCAGAAGAACATTCAGTTTGAAATCTCACTTTTCTTTAGGAGCACAGTTGTTCAGTGAAGGTTAGCTATGCACACAGGGAGATGGTTCTGCCTTGCTCTTTAGCAGTGGAGGCAGAAACCCTTTCCTGTGCCCCTTTTGATTTCTGGTGTCACCTGAACATTTCTAATTTCTGCAAGTGCTGCCATTTTCTGACTGCCATTTCTTGCTGAGGCTGAGGGTTATTTGGCAAACGCGCATTTGAACCTTATGATAATTTCATCTTTTTCAGAATGTGAGGGAGCAGGGCCTGAAAGTCATGTTGGGGAATCTTGAAAGTAGGAGAGGGAGAAAGTAGGCAGTAAAACAAAAGCCTTTCCTGACCTTCTTTTTTAGCTTGTTTTTAGTTACTTTGACTGGACGCAGTCTTGTTTGCCACTGGTCGTATAGATTGGATGCTCATCATCTTTAAATCTACATCACTTTACACGTGTCTGTGGGAAAGTAAATTCCATCTTCTAGGGAATCAATCTCAGCTTGTGCTGGGCTATGCGAAATCAATAGATGTAGTTCGTAAATTATGCTAGGAAAGAGCTACTCTGAATAGGCATCTCTGAGTTAGTAACCTTAACTTCTCTTTAAAGTCAAAGAAGTGTTTTCCTTTCATGTATCCAAAACTGCTTAGATGACTCATTCCCTAAAACTATTGATTTCTCTCCAAAGCTTATGAAGACATCCTAGCTTAGCTTAGTTCAGTTGTAAATGTATGTTGACAGATGCCTTAAGGTCTGGTGAATCCCACTCTTGATAGCTCTAAGAATGCAAAGGGGAGCTGAGGATACTTGCAGTTTGTAGGAAGTGCCAGCTCCAGATTTAGAACGAGGGAATAGCTGTTGAAATTAGATACAACTGACAAATCAGCCTTAATTCATCAAATTGCTAGTAACATCACACTCAGCACTAGAAGAACATGATGTTTCCTACTCTCCGCAGGCTTTTTTAGACATGGGAAAAATTCTGATATAGCATAAAATTGTCGCAGAAGACTGCATATGGCTGATGCCCTATATAGTTTTAAAGGAAATTCCCATGACCACATTTGACCTCTTTTTTTAAAAACACAATCACCATCCATCAAGTTGTGCACCTGTGTATTATCATGTATTTTGCACATGATGAAGCTGCTGTGTTATGTTAAAATTGGCAGGATGCAAGTTAATATTCCCACCAAGGGAAGAGAAAAATAAGTTGTTTGTAAAAAAGCCTTCACTTTAACAAACTTGGTTCAGCTGTGGTGTAAAACACTTGTCAGAATACTGAATAAAATGGTAATTTCAGTCGATACAGAAAGGGTACCAGAGTGTGTTTTTTGAAATACACACTCTTGATGCAATTCCCTTGCTTAATACTTTCTTCTGGGAAATAAACATTGTTGTACATGGCTCATTTTGCTAGCAACTCATCTCATTTATTCACCTGAGTTTCAGTTCTAATTCTGCAGGAGGAAAATTTACCATATAAAGGATGGGCTTTAAGCTACTGTCTGACTACACAGCATATCATATTGTACCTTGAATAACAGATTTTTTTTAATGTTTTTTTAAACTTACTGGTTCTTTATATTTCAAGGAAAAGAGTAGATGACATGAATAGTTCTCCGGATTTTAGACTAGGGCCAGAATGTCCAGAACCTTTGGGATTGAGTATCTAAGAACCAATGTGACAAGATTCCTACCCCCAATTAGCATCAGGCACTCTGCACAGTCCTACTGACATCTCTGGACACAGATGCCCAGCATACAGATAAGAAGTCTTTGGCCAGCCAGAGTTTTAGCCTCCAGGCTGATAAATCATGAGCACTGAACCCCTCAAAGACTGGGTTTTAGTTTCCTTTCAGCTCTAGATTAAGTGTTAATTCACCTGGGACATGACTCATATCTCAGAAGGAAAGTGTGCTGCTTGACCAAATTGAGCAAATTGAATGCCCAGGATACAATGTACTCAAAATACAACAGACATTTCTAGAAATGCTTTGAATTTAAGTAGGAATAAGTCAGACATAGGAATCAATTGGCCATTTATTTGTTTATTTACTTATTGACAGGGTTGTATTTTTGGCACTGAAGAGTATAGATCCAGACAAGTGTTGCTGCACTTCATTGGATTTGGCAGACATTTTATTTCTAAGTGTTTTACCAAGTTTTCCTGCAGCTGCAGAATTTCTGACTAAACCCTGAGGACACATCTGGTCTCAGCTGCTGCAGTTTGTAGTGTCACTGTCATAAAAGAAAGCATGGGCAAGTACACGTTGCCAGTGTCATGCTCACGTTTTGGGATCTTGAATGACATAGGATCAGGAAGGAAGATCCTCAATAAGATGGATGACTACAGGCAAAAGTAGGATCTGAAACTATTTCAAGGAAAATACAAATGTGATTCCAGGCCTTTGTGTAAGAGTTTCCTCCGGGGAGAAAAAGAGGATCTAATCTCACCTAATGTTAGACAGATGCAGTGTAGGTGGCTGCCTTTGGTATAACTTCCTTCATAAGTGGAGTGAAAGAGGGGCCTAAGGGTCATAATTGATTTTCTCCATCCTACCATCTCTCTTAGGATGAGATTGACCACAGCTGCACTTACAATAGCCTGTTTGTCCATTAACTGCAGAGAGACCTTGGAGGATAGTTGAGGTGTACATGTCTATACTGCAATCCTCTACAGTTAAAGGTGATCTTTACCCCTGCACCTCTTGTCCAAGACCCTTCTCTATCCCTGCAACTGAGTAAGGTAGCAATGTTCATCTGCTATGAAGTACTTCTTTAAAGTTTTCCCAGTCCTTCTGCTGAATTTTCTCTAGCCAGCAGGAAAAATGCTTTCAAGAGGCCCCAGTTTGAACCAGGTATGTAACTTAAAGCTAGGCATATATTGAAATTACCTGATGACCCTATGTCTCATTGATTTAGACATGACTTATTCACCTTTAAGCAGACTGTGGAACAAAGCACTCAGACCCCAAACCTATCAAACACTCAAATGTACAAGGTACTGCATCATAGGTAGAGTCGTTTCAGATTGTCGCAAGCAGTAAGTAGAAGGTACTTCTATCTACTGTTATGGAGAAACTGTTGAAACAAATTGTGCAAAGCCTTTGTTGTAACCACACTGCACTATTACTTTCCCTGAAGGTGATAATGAGGATGCAATAATGCAAATCCCTTTGAAAATTAAAAATAACACACAAGATCATTGTTTCTGTGCCCTTTGGTTGCGAAGGCTAAAATAAAGATCAGTCTTCTTCCTCTTCTTTTCAGTGGCCTGTCTCTTTGCACCCTTAGTTTTATTATATCCTTAAGTTCATAAATCTCATGCAAGTGGTAAGGATTGTAAGGAGAGATGGTAAGGATTGTAAACTCACTATCAGGTGAGTTTACATCATTCCTCCTTGTCATCCTTGTGTTCAATTATTTTCATCCTAATGGTCTTGTTTCCTCTGTATATGAATCAAGCTACATATACATGCATAGTTAAGTATAGGAAAATCAGCTGCTTGCTTTATTGCCTCATGAGGATATGCTACAGAGGTATCTGATGCTCCTAGAATCCAGGGAAAAGCACCTGAAAAAGAATTGCCATTTTGTGCAAAAATTTCTTGATACTGTCTGAGCCTTCTAACTTACATCTTTAAAAAGAGAGTCAGTGTGTATTGGCCTGTATATCAGAGGGTACTTTGACCATGCCAGGGGGAGCTGACAATAATAGGCTTAGTTCCTTAACCTCTGTGTCTCTTTCTCATCCAAATATTTGCCTTTTAAAACGTTCTCATGTTTCATATCAATAAGACTTCCTATTTGGAGCTACAACTATTTTGCTGTAGCATTTTTCATAAGAAACTTAATGGACAATTCTAGGGATAACGAAGATCTTATCTTTTTTACACTTGGGTTTTCCACTCAATAAGTTGAGTTGAAATGTAGAGTTTTGCTTTTTGGGTAAGTGCATATGATTCCTTAAAAGAGCTGGCAAGTTTTCCTACTCCACTCCATTTTACCAGCTGGAATGGTGCTTCAAACATGGCATGAACTGTTGGTAAGCTTCCCTTGTTTGAACAAGCCCAATGGTGTTGCCTACTCATTTGATTGTAAGCTTTTCCTGACCCGTTTCCTTTTCTTGTACATTTAAAAGTCCTAAAAAGAGCAGGATCCTGATTCTGGTAGAGGCCCTTGGGCATTGCTGTATGAAAATCACAATAAATATTCAACTGCTGCAATCCTTCAGGCCGCAATAGAGTAGGTCAAATATTTGAACTGAGGTAGGAAATGTTAAATGACACATTGGTTTGGAAACTACTTGATAGTCTAGAAACAGCACTGCGTTTTAACTGGTATAAGTCATAACTTTTTTGAGGTCAGTGAGTCTCATCCTGATTTAACTATTACTAACCATTTGAAATGGTTTGGAATGAATGAGACAGCTAAAGATTTTTCTACTATAGATGCTGCCTTTTCTGTGATTTGAAAAAAGCCCAAGCTAAGAAGGAATGAAAGGCAGAGACCATAAAATATCATGGGCCTGAGAAATCAAAGTATGCATCTCAGAGGGAAAAGAGGTTGAGGCTAGAGGACTCAAGATTTATGCTCAGTTTTGGTATGGTCAACTTAGAGGAAGATGAAATGGCAACTGTTTAGCTCTGTGCAAATCAATGGAATATTTTCTATACAGAGGTCTTGACGACAGCACTCTATAAGTCAAAGAATATTTGTTTGTTTTCTAATGATTTTTAAGATGTTAATGCTTTTTTTGCATTGCTAGTGCCTAACTATCATTGCGTGCAGTTCTCTTGGGAAGCTCACTCAGCTTTGTCACTCACTGGCTTTGACTTGTCGTCTTTGGTTTGTTTATTTTAATTCTTCAGTTTTCCTTCTGCTGGGGTGTACTTCATGCTTGTGTTTCCTAGTCCACAATAGTGATCTTTTATTTATGCACAGAAAGCTGTGACACTGGCCACATAGGTGCAGGCTTCTATACCCCATCCTGGCACTTTGGTTTTGGTCACCACTTTACAGTTATCTACACACCCCTGTCCTCTTAAGTGATCATTTGACAGTAACGGGGAGCACCAGTTGTGACAGGAGTTTGAGTATCTTGATCACTTATCTACTTTGTATTGACACGACCAGTTTATTTAGGGCAGAGCTTCGTGTAGGCATGCAGCAGTAAAAATACATTGAGTTTTATTGCTTTGGGGCTGTGACGCTCGATAAAAGAATCTGTAAGTTACTATGGTCATCCATTCCTTTCTCCTTTGACTGAGAGGTGCTGCTACAGTCACACCAGGGAGGCTGATTTACGCTGTTTTCTCTCCACACTTTGCTGCAGCACTGATTATTTACTGGGGTAGCAAAGTTCTGTGGGTAGAACACTGGACCAAGATCCGAGAGAGACAAGGTAACTCTTGCCTCGGCCACAGACGGTCCCTCTGATCTTGAAGAAGTTGTCAGTGTCTCTGTAACTGTTATAAAAACTCTGCTCTGTCTCACAGGAATGCTGACAGAGGGTTAACTTGTTTGTAGCAATTAGAACCTGCTGAAATTGTGCATTGGCTGAGATGCAGAAAACAAATGAGAAGGAAGGCACAAACTGCTGTAAGGGATAAGCTGAACACACAGGCCCAAAGCAACCAGGCTACATCACTTGGTTTTGTAAAGAAAAATTGATTAATCCTTATGACATGCTGAGATATATAAAATCCATAGAAAATCCCAAATATAAATACACTGAACAACAGAATATCTGCTTGCACTCCTATGAAAACACCTGCCAGTAGTGGGTTTTTTTCTTTTTTTTTGAAAATGAACCTAGTGTTTGCAGCAATTTTTTTTAATCTGCAGAATTACATAGTGCAATATTCAGAGCTGGTAAAAATTGTTGAATTCAAATAAACCTCAGGATTGAATTTTTGGCTATTAAGACAGACTGAGCTGAAACTTAATTGCGTCCTTGGAAGCTAATCTAGTGGCCATTTGCAATGTGGGGGCACATTAGGGAGTTTTTTCCATTCACAGCTTTCTTTTCTAATATATTCAAATGTAAGAACAACTCCTTATTTTAGAAATACATCCAGAAATAAATCCTATTTCACCAGTGCAGTAACAGAGCCAGGTCAGGGAAGTGAGGAGTTACACCTGCAGTTCTCCATTTGCTGCTTTTGAAGGTGTCACCTTCACATAAAGCATCAATCTGTTCCCCACTGCAGAGGCCAGAATGGCCTTTGCTACCTGCAAAACGCATCACACTGCTGCTGATCTCCCATTTCTGCACTAATCAAAGTTCTGTGCACTGATTTCTTTACATGCACAGGTGAAATATGAATTAAAATGGATGTCTCATTAGTTCCAATCTGACTGAATTAGCCTACAACAGGATTCCCTCGATTTTTGAAAGTGCTCGAAGTCTTTTAGATTCTTAACTGAGAGAGAAATTTTTCCACAGGCACTCTTCAATTAGAAAGAACAGTGATGGGGTGAGAGTTGTCTGCATTTTTCTGAACATCCAGCCAGAGACACACATGAAGAAAAGTCCTCTGCCTGACTCACGAGGAAGGCAACCCCCGTCACATACTTAGTTTATACTTTTGATAGTGTTTCTGGGACGCAATGTACATAAAGTGGCACACTAATGACGTGCATCAGTGACTTAGGGGCTTTACAAATGTGCTGAAGTTTTTGTAGTGTAAACAGACTTTGTAGGTGGACGCCTGGCTGCAAAGAACTTTTCAAGAAAAGTGCTCTGCAGGCAAGAATTTCGTCATGCTGGCACACCACAAGTCAGTGTTTTACACTAAGTAAGGACTTGGGTCTGTAACTGTTGTATGCCGTCAGCCTTCATAACTCAAGGAACCAAGGGTGGAGTAAAAGGCCACGAAGAAAGAAGCCCTTAGCCACCTAGCAGCCTGCAGGGCGGAAGCAAAAGCAGGCATGGGCCATGACCCTGTGGATGCTGAAGTGCTGCTGAGGACTCCCTGATTTCATTATGCTCTACTCTCATGAGAAGCAAATGGGCCCCTGTTCAACCTTTCTCTTCCACCTTCCCCCTTTATTTCCCTGTTTTCCCACCCTCTTTTTCATTATTCTCACAAGTTGCTTCCTAATGTGCTAAAAATCTGCTTGCCCCATCATGACATCTCTTGGCAACTCTTCATGAACAGCACAGTTACCAGAGCACAGACACAAAATTTGGCCTTATAAAGTGCTCCCTGGGTTTGTACTCCGTGCCCATGAACTCTTGTAATGCCATTGCAGCTTGCCACCCCAAAGAGCAGAATTAAGCAGGGAATGTAAAGATAATCCCTCTACTCTCAGCAGCTGTGTTTGCAGAGTTAGAACATGTCCACTTTTTTATCTCTTGCTCATGTATGATAATCCCATCTGCCCCATGATTTATTTCTCTATATTGAGGAAAATTCATTGTTTATGAATTCCAATTTGCAGAGACCAAAGTGCTGAATCCAAAGGACTTTCATAAAGAAATCAATGTTTGCATCAAAGGTCAAGGGAAATGATCAGACAAATCATCTGTCTTAGTCCATCATGTCCATTTTCCCTTGAGACGATCAGATAATCACACATACTTACTTTTGACTTCAAGTTGAGCTAAGATCCTAATTTCTACCTAGTTATTCTAGGTAGAGAGTAATTAATTTCTTTGCTGTCGCACAAAATAAACTGTAAGTTCTTTGTGAAAGACTTACTGAGGGCAGACATTAAGTCCTAAGCCTTCTGGTCAATTCTGATCAGAGGAAATAAGAGTAACACAGGTTTAAAAAGGAAAACAAACAAGCAGAAAAGGAAACAATCAAAGAGCCTCTCTTTAGAGTTACAAATCCCATTTTGATAAGATGGCATAGATACATGAATGCTTCTCTTTTGCACCCACCAATACATTTATTTTACTTTTTTTATTACAAAAAAAAAGTTGCTCTGCAAGTAACTCCACCTGAAACATTGGAAATATCTTTGTCCCATAGTTAGAAAGAGCCTTACCTCCATTGGAACTGGTGGCTCACAGCCCATGAGCACCTCTCACCTGGAACAGATAAGCCTACTGCACTTACTCCCTTTATTTCTGTCCTGTTGATGATGGCATGATAATTATACACAACGTTTTTTCCAGTGAAAAGAGGTCAGTTTTAATTGTCATCCTACATGTAGTTGCAAATTCCAGTTGAACATTTGAATACCTGTTTTAGACCTTTTTCGTGAGTGAAGAAAATTTCATAGCCCCAATTTCTACTGTTTTGACACTATCTTTTATGAAAGTGTCAGTCTCTGACTTGTAGGGTAATTATTGCAGTGACACTGACACCTGTATATTGGTGCTATTAACACTTCCATTTCATGTTGTCTAGATAAGAGCTGGCTCTTGGAAATCCTTCGGTTGAGTTATTTGCCTCAGGATGTGCCTGCAATGCCAAGATAAACAAACCATAGGATTTCTGGCTTTTGAAAACTGATATTGAAATCTTAGTTGTCTTTATATGTGACACATTGAGTGTGCACTAATTTTCAGTTGAAACTGCATTTTTATAGGTGTTATTTAATATGTGGTGTTGATTGAGAGACACAGAGGACTAGAATAGTTCATATTAAATTCCTGCAGGAAACTCCTTTGTAAAACACAGGAATCGTTTCAGATTTTTGCAGTAGGTATAGTATTTGGCACTTTCTGGCTGACTAGCTCTATGAATCTGTATATATTATTGCTGCTCGATACAAGCAGCTGTCCTGGAGGGGAGAGGAAGAAATGCTCTTGCCATGGAAGTTCCAAACAGCAGAATTTCTCAGTGTCTCTAGGACACTAGTAAAACTATAGCCACAGACATTCTCTCAAAAGCTTTTTTTTTTTAAAAAAAAACACAAAAAGTTTGCATTTCACTAAGCATCTTGCTTAAATGGTTGCTTTAATCCAAAATAAACTGTGCTGCCATTTGTGCTGCCATTTGTGCTGCCATGGGGTCATGTTCCATTTCGTAACCCTTGCGAACCACCTGTGCCTGTTGCTGCCTCTTTTGTGGTGACATGAACATTGATATGATTTATGATGAGTCAGATGGGAGAACAGATGGAACTGAAAAGTGCCTCACCTGAAAATATGATCTGCTGGGTCACTTGCACATGCTTGCCCAACACTGGTGTTGGTACAAGAGAGGCGCCGAGAGCAAGGAGACAGATGAGGAAACTGACTGGCCTTGGCCTTGGTTCTGCGCTACAGAAAGTAAAGAAAGTATACTTCTATCGCAAGTACTCTCAGAAAGAGTTCAGCTGGTCCTGCTCCAGAGAGCAGTTTGAGTACAGGCTTGGTTTATCTAGTCAGAAGAGTGGGTGAGGAAGAATCAAGGATCCTCAAGTCCAGAATCTCATGCCAGTTCATGACTCAGATACATAGAGATGTACCAAGCTCAGCATCAAGCTCAGACTTTCTCATGGTTCTCATCACAATTCCCACTCAGCTTAGTTCAGTCTGAATCAGAAGCAACTCTTTCATAGTCAGCAGAGTTATGCTGTCATAATACCAGCATGACAGGACAATTAAGCCTTATGTCAATAATTATCCAGTTTCTTCACTTTGAGCATTCCCAACAATTTTAGCAATGCTTTCCACATCTTCCCCTTGTGTTGTTATCTTGTCTGGCAAACTGGGATTGCTTGATTTTCCCCTGATGCCAACCATTGGCTTCAACATGGCTTTTATGGCTTTGTTTGAGGAGCCAGTTCTGTGAGATGGGTTGGCATCCTCCCCCTTGTGCTGTCTGGGAGAATGGGTAGATGATGCCTTAACTGTGATGCAGATAAGGAATCCTGGTGCTCACTCCCCTGCTCTGACAGGCACTCAAACGAAAGTCTTTTAATGTTCTCTCATCTGAGTTGTCCTTTTGAACTCCAATTTCACTAGTTTGGAAATGGTTTCTGCATTAATTAGTAGGTCTCTGCTCTTGAAATTTTCAAATCAAACAATTGACAACACACGCACACATACAGACACAAATATATCTATGCTTATTCATTGCTATTAATATTTTTAAAAAAATCCTGGGTAAACTGCAGTTTATGAACCTGCAGAAGGTACCATAAAAAGAGGATAAATTAGTAGTCCTAATATAAATCTCTTTTGCAGTAAAGTACATTCCTTCAAGCTGAGAGCTGCTGAAATGACAAGTTTTGATAAGCTTGCATCCACAATTTTTTTTAAATACATCTTCCTTTTTCCACAGTGCCAGTTGTGAGGCTTATTTAGCAAAATGTAGCATGTACACATTATTCTGGACTCCTTGCAGCCTCCTGGCAAAAGAGCCAATGTTCATCTCAGAAAAATCAGAGGTGTATAATCAGAGTTGCTAAAGGGTTTGAGTCAACTTTTTTTGAGTTCGTTGAACAAATATTTTATTTACCTGGAGGAACCATCAGATGCAACATAGCAGATGGCTAGATATTAGTGCTTTGCCTATAAATATTTTAGAGACAAAATACAGTGCATAGCTTTTTCTTAACTTTTCTTTTCCTTTTTTGGGCAGCTTAAGCTACATGAGATGATTGTACCCACCGTGGCTTCCCATTGCTGCCAGATGACTGAAAAAGAAAACTTGAAGCTAAATTTGGGTGTGCTCTCTCTTTTGGAATACATTTAATATGCAGTTCCCTTTCTTCCTCAATTCAAGCATAGCTTCTAAAGCATATCTGTGAATCACTCTTGAAAGCATCAACCACAGCCATTTCAAAGCATTGCTGCTTGACAAATTCAAAGCAGGTTGACCTGTTTGCCTATGCTAAAGCAGTTTAACTGACTTGTTAATTTTAGGTGATGTTTCCAGACAGTAGCTTTCTTACTTCTAGAGCCTGATGGATGTGATTTTGATGCCCTCAAGTCAGTAATAATTTACCCTACATATACTAACATAACATCAAGGATGAATAAGTGTGTCACCGTCAAGCCTTATGTAAACTTGTTTCAGGCTCACTCAGTACACTTAATTCTGTTCTCTCCCCATTCTCATTTCTCTGTTCCCCTTTGATTTTCTGATAGTCTTGTCAGTTGTTTCAACAGCACATTCTGTCCTCTAGAACAACTCTGTCACTGCTCCTTGCCTTTCCAAATCATTCCATAGGGGATCTTAGAGTAGTGAAACCTGCTGTCAGTCAGGTGTAAAATGTAGGTACTATTAGAGAAGCAACACATGTTGGTTTTACATCACCTTGAGGTTCCTCAGTGCTGGCTGATCTTCCAGTGTCCAGAGCCTACAGATGTGAGGCTGGCAGAGAGTTGTGGGAGATTGCTCATACTGATGCACTATGATGGAAATAGAAATTGCCAAGAAATTATTTTAGGTACTGAAAACAACATAACTTTAAAAAAAAAAAAAGCTGCGCAGAGCTGGTCTGCTGCCTAGACCCATAGGAAACTTCACTGGGATAGGAAACTTCACTGGGTAGAGCATCGTGGCTCTGCAGCTTTCTGCAGCTTTCTGGGCCCAGCCCTGCCCTCTGCACAGCCCCTGCTGAATCCCAACACTGCAGCCTGAGAGAGGGGAGGAAGCAGGGTGAGGCACTGGAGACCTACATTCTGTTCTCATCTATGTTGGGGATTTACTGTCACCTTGAATACGTCCTTATCTTCTGTTGCTATTTCCATCTGTAAAATAAGGAGAACATGTCCCATCTCCTCATAGCATAATTGTGAAAGTAAATCCAAGAAAACATTAAAATACTATTATAATAAATAATAATGCTGATAATACTATTTATGAATGGGGTGGAACAGAAGTTCCTATTTCTACAGAGGACAAAGCTTATTCCCCGATCCTTTTATAGCACTCTTTACTTTTCTAGAAGTGTTTCTGGTTTCCTAATTAAATATTTTCATAAAGAGAACTCTTCTCCTTTGTTAGTGCATTGTAACCCAACAGTAGAGTCCTCTCAACAGGTGTGAGGCCTCCTGGGTATCATCTACTGGTCATGGATCTCTTGTGGTTCAACTTCAGGCAAAGTATGTGTGTAGCCATTTAAAAGAAAACCACAATATGTAAATAAAAAGTTGCATTTTGGTGTCATTGAAGATTCAAAACACTACCTCTGTCCTGTGCTTGATCCTGTTCCCACTAGAGGTGATAGGAGCTTTGCTGCCATTCACAGGGAATGGGTCTGGGGTGGGTTAGCTGTGATATTTAAGGAGAAACATTGCCAGCTAAGTAATAACACCCAGAGCACTGGGGAAGGCAAGCATTTTTGTTTGTTTCTGTCTGAAAACACAAGACTCTGACTAGTCCACACAGCCAGGGGCAGATTGCAGAATTAATGTCTCCCATGCTGGGGTTTGCTAAGCCATTCTGCAAGAAGGCTTCATTCCTGTAAGGGTGCTTTTATCTTCCTCTACACTCCTGTCTTCCTCACCAGTGCAAAGCAGGTTGGCACCTGGGCTGCCACATTGCATCCAGTGAAAGGAACTGTATTCGTACAGGTAGCTAGAGATGGCAGAGCTAAACCTGGTTTGCTATATTTAGCGCTTAATCAGAGTGAACCTCAGTTTGCATGAGGAAATATGGATCTGCTCAGGACAGATTTAGGAGTATGCACAGAAGCATTATCTCATGTTACTATGTCTTCATTATTTCAACAGTGGCCTGTTTCAACTGGCTGTAAGGCAGCATTTCATGAGGCATTAGGCGTAATTAAAACTAGCTTTTGACTGCCAAACCAAATAACCAGACTAAACATTATTTCCTTTCCTTTTTTTTTTTTTTTTTTTTTTGAGTTGTCTTAATTCCTTTACTGACTGGTACAGTGGTCCTTCAGAACTGTTTTCCCAACTCTTCTCAAGTCAGAGTAATCTGAAGCAGAGAGCGGGTGATCACCTGCAGTATCTGGGCTTGGTTCCATCCACAATAAAAGCAGATGCAAAATGAGGTGGGAGTTCCTGTTTGGGGAAAAGTGAAAAGCACAGTGCAAAAACAAAAGCCAATTTACAGCTTTTCTGTAACTCACCATGGAGTGACATTGTTTTGACAGGTGAGAGGCAGTACAGCTCAGTGTGCTGAGGGAGATATTCTGAGTAGCCAGAATACCCCTTCATAATGTGTGTGTGAAAAGGAAAGTAGGTCAAAGGAAGTCTCCTAATACAGTCATTCTTGCTCAACAAAATTAGAAGATAGTATCTACCAAAATACCAACCTTTCAAAGCAACAATAATTAGGAGATTACCTGAGTATCACTACTTCATTTACCAAATGTGTGAAAAACTGGAAGCTCAGTCCACATGCCTGCTTATTTTTGGCTATTGTGCGGAAAGTAATTACAATATCAACCAACCAGTCAAACAGGCAGAAACTCATGGTGAATGCTACCATTTCACTTATCTATTTAATGCATGAATGACCTTTTCATTTCATCTGCACCTGACTTGTAAAATTAAGTAAAACCATAAAAAGCATGAAAAAAGAGGACGGAGATGTTTGCTTTGTTCTGAGGCGCCATGCAAAGACACACTTTGGACCAAGTTTGCACTGGGAAATGCATGTGACTAAATATAGCTGTTCATGGATCTCTGTGCCCTGAAAGCACCACAGCCCTGTGATTGTTACTCTACCAGACTGCACAGACCTACCCCTCAGCAGGGCTTATTTTGGGTACTGCCCTGCACTGCGTGGCTGGCACAGCTCCTGTGCTGGCGCTTGGGCAGCCTCCCCAGGTTTGCACCAACTCCATGGTGATTTGTAAATGTACCCAAGCTCTTAACCAGTGTAACATTTTTTATGCAAAGAGGAGAAGAGAGGGAAAAGACCTATTATATCTGATATTTCAAAGCTGTGTACCTTACCTTTCCTTCCTTTTCTGTCTGCCAGACTCTTGCTGTAAGACTCCAGTGGAAAACACACTAAGGAAAATGAAAGGATTTCTACAACACTGATGAGCTTTCAATCAGGCCAAAAGAGCAAGGTTATGTGGTTGTCTGTCTGTTCCAGTTCTCCAGTGTCCACCGTCGCAGCCTGTCAAATCCAGTAATCCACATTAAATAAGCTTCTAGCAAAAAATGGAAAAAGCAACAGTAACAAATGATAAAACCGAGGGGAAAAAGAGAAAAACCCAAACCAGTTTATTTGTTCTTAAGTTTCTCAATTACACAAGTAGTTAAAGATCAAATAGCTACAACTGAAAATATCAAGGCTCAGCTAAGGCACTGTGTGTCTGTCATAATTCCCCTGTGGTGCCCCTCTGGTGGGATCAGCCAGCCCAGAGAACCTCTTTTCCAGGCGTGGCAGAGTGTGTGTGTCTCTCAGTGACTGGATTTTGCAGACTGTGGCCACCTGAGTAGCTGTGGGCAGCAGAGCTGCTCAAACTGACACCAGCAGCCTGAGCAATGAAGCCTCTGCTGTAATGTTCCCTCTTGGGCTGACTATCCCAGACTTTTACTGCTCAAGTTTGTTATTGCCCATGCAAAGAGAGTCTGCCCAGAACAGGCACATAACTGAGCAAAGCTGCTGTTGCCCTGACTCTCCTGGGAGGCCAAGCCTTGCTGCCAGAGTAGTGCAAATAACTCATTGGTGCAGAAGAAAATCAGGTCTGAGTCACCTACAACTTAAGCACAAAGAAGCCGGAGGGTATTTGCAATGTTTCTTCTGTGGCCTGTTCATTTCTGAGCAGAGTGCTCAATGAATTCACAAGTTTTAATGCAGTGTCAGAAGAAACATAAAGGTAATGTTATGCTACTCCAAGTGCCAGGTGCAGAGTCATAGCAGAAAAACAAACCTCACCAAACTGTTAGATGACTCATGATAGATGAGTCAGAAACTCTTTCTTCCCTACTATACTGTTACCAATTTAGCAGGCTGCAAAACAAGAAAATGGAGCTGTGGATGACAAAGAGATTATTAGTGAAAAATGCCCACAGCTTGTGGGGTAGATGAAAGACAAGATATAACAATTAAAATATACCAGGAGACACACTATGTGGGTACAGGGTGTGTCCCGGTTCTTCAAGCATTTGAGCAATTAAATCCAAGTTATCATTCTTTCTAGCTGTTTTCAATGAGCAGAAGTAGATGCCTTCTCCAAAGACCACTGGTAGGTACACTGGATACAAGCAGTGTCTGGCACCAAATTAAAAGCAAACATGGATTCTCTAGTAATCCCCAGTTTGCATCCTTTGTGAATTTTAGGGGCAGGAAGTGTTTTCTGCTAGAAAACTGTAGAAAACGGTGCTACCAGTGGATGTCGTAGCACTGAACAAAAATAGAAGTTCAGAGGTTATTGGGAGGCCCAGGCTCAAGAATAGTCAGCTTTGCTTCTCTCATGTGGGCCAGATTAACCAGTGAAATGTGTTTCATGTGTACGTGATCCAAGAAAGGCTTCCTCACCTACCACGTAACACCAAAGATAAAGAGTTAAATACAGCTTTGGGCCATGTGAGAACCATCAAAAGTAAGTCAATTTGCATTTTGATTACAATAGAAATAGTTTGGTGAACTACAAATAAGTTCACTAAGATCTGTGATTCCTCTTGTGAATTAAAATATTCTGTATTTCCACTCCAAATGGTGGTCAGCAGAACAATGCTGTATAATAGGCCCACAAAATAGGTCATGATTGTTTCCTGTCATTCTGCTGTTTCAAATGGAATGCTTTAAAATGAGAATTGGGAGATGTGAGATGGAATGGGAGCTTAGATTCTAATGGCACAATCTGAAAAGTAACAAAAATGGTTCAATAGCAACTTAACAAAGATCCTTGCTTGCAGAAGGCATCTCCCTGGGGTTCTTGACAGTATGACATCTACATTCTCCTACATTTCAGGAATTTAGAACGCGCTCAGAGGGAAAACAATTTAGAGAAAACCCACGAAACTTATTACGGGAAATGAAAAACAGATCATAGCAGAAAATTCTCATCGCTGTATCTATTTCCTTTATAAAAGAATTGACTGAGGAGTAACACAGTTACTGTCAGTAAGTACCAGCACTGACCACACAGCATGAATGAACTTTTCAGTATAGTGGACAAAAGTATAACAAGATACATTAACTGAAAGGTAGATGGTTCAAACTAGGAATAAGGCACACATTTTTAACAGTGAAAGTAATTGAAACAATGTACCAAGAACTTCCGTGAATTTTCCTTTAGTGAGAATATGTATAGAACGCTGGAAATTTTTCTAGATGACCCCTAATTGGAGCAAAAAATAATTCATAGAAGTTCAATGACATGTCATATACAGGAGGTCAGAGTAGATTATCAAAAATGGGCCTTTAGAGTCTAGGACTTTATGGAACATTGAAAAGGTATTAACAAAATTTCTTCCAGTAGAATGTCCTTAACAAAGATCAATTTCTCTATCTATCAATGGATTTTCCATACTTCTCAGCACTGTCTTAAGTCTTTCACAAATAAATTAGTTTGGTGTAGTGAGATCAATAGTGATTTTGTAGTGCCTTCTCTTCTTCACCCTACCTCAGTTATTGAAAGAATGATCTAGTCTAGATATATACAATATTTTATTCCATTTGAGAAACAACCCACCCAGTTCTATCTCATTACAGCATCTTAAAATGAAAATTTAACAAACATACTAAAACTGCCAACTAAGAAATGCCAAACCCTTAGAACTTCTTAAAAAATGAGCTCTGAAAATTTTTCTAGTAAGAGCTAACTATTTTTTAAAATAATTTTCTTTACAGTGTGCAATTTCAGATTTTTGTGAGTTAAGTCGAGTGCAAAAAGTTTTGGTCTGGCCATGTGGAAAATAATCTTTACATGCTTTAATAGCTCTGCTGATTTTTTTTCATCTTTCAAAACTTGTCATGTGCTAATATCAAGTCTGGAAAATGTCAGTCCCAGAAAAAAAAAAAGAGGAGTAGTCATGTTAAAAACTGAACTCAGTGATAATTATAATGGAATTTTAGTGCGTATTATCAGTTTGCCTGACCTGAGATGCAGACATTAAGAGAGCTGCCAGCAGAAGTTGCCCTGGAGATGTGCTGAACCAGCCTGTCTTTTGATGCCTAGACTGTCTTTTCTCCCTGGCTGACTTCATTCACACACCTCGTCATGCCAATTTACTCCAGCTCTTTCCCCTCCCTCCTCAGCAGTTGGATGTTGCAACCTATTTACAGTGAGGAGATTCCCGTACTGGGTGAGCTTTCTGTTACCTGGCAGGAGAAATTCCTTGGGAATGAATGCAGTCTCAGTATCTGTGAAACAGCTAAGGGATTAGAGATGTCTTTTCAAGACACTGAAGGTTTCTGATAAAGACCCACTGCAGCATTCTGCCAGAACTGCAGAACAGTACTGATCCCATAAAAAACTGGGAGATTTTGCAAGTAGAAACTGACCATCCCTGTTAGCTATTGGTTAATACTGCTCCAGTCTCAGTGAAAAGTGGTGTATACAATGGCTACAAATGTCACAGGCTTTATGCCAGTCTGCTCATGCTGCTGCAGGGAGTTTATACATTACCCATCATGACGAGGCATAAAGAATTCAGACTGGGAATATCCAAGGTACAGTGAGATAAGCATGGTGGAAGAAAAAACCACCTTTTTTCCTGCTTCTGTCTGCCTCTCTTTTTTCTTATCTGTACTCTTGAGGTTTTGTGTCCATTCAAAGACGCTCAGGGGAAAGCTGAGGTAGAAATGTATGGAGCCAAGCACACTCTTGCCTCACTGCCACTAGAAAGAAGCCACTTGGTGACTTTCCAATAGCTCCTCAGCAGTGCAAGACCCACAGCTGCCTTGTTCTAAAATAGTCTTACCCTTGGTGATACATCCACTTCCTGGACACTCTGCTTTTTCTTCCTATTACATTCAAGTAGGGTGACCCTGGATTATTGTCTAAAGTGCATTTCAGTGAAAAAAAAAATTAAATGGCCTGTCTCAAGTGAAATAGTTTGGGAATTAGTGAAATATTGTGGACTCAAAATAATTGTTCCTTTCCACAGTGAATGGAAGCCAAAATGGTTGTGAATCTCGTTTCAGCATCTAGCAGAAAAGCTGTCAGCCTGGTTAGAGTAAAGATGATAATATTATGTTGTTTAATCTTATCTGGGTATGTCCCCTCCAGTGGTTTCCTGCTGGTAAACCACAGAGAAGAGAGGCAGTAGTAAGTAAACTAGAGGAAGTGAAATGAAATATAGTATGCTCCTTTGGTTAATAGGGGATTCATGTGAAGGATATTGCTAATTAAAACCAATAGTATTTTCTGCCATCTGGGCTTTCAAAACCAGTTTCAGAGGATACAGAGGATGTTTTGTTTTACTGAACTGCTTGTATCTTAGGGAAGCCACTGGTATGAAATATTAGTATTGTGGTAAACTCTGCTTGCACTTTAACAGCAGCATGTAAAATAGGCACTTTACGGAGTGTGAGTACATGGTTTCACCCACATAATGTCCAAGTGAAAGGGGTTAGAAGAACAAAATCCACCCTCAGCCTACTCTGAGGAGCAATAAACTGCCAAATCATTGTCTTTACTGGAATAGGAGCTCTTGTGTTCACCAGGCTATGCATGCGTGGCTCCAGGGCTGCTGAATCTATGGAAACATGGAGTTTGGGGATTTGCCTGCAGTGCTGACCTTTGGACCAGCCTGCGGATGGCATGGTAATTCACTGGGAGTATATGAAGCCAGCAGCTGCCTTGCTGCTACTGCTCACAGCTTTCCTCTGGTTGACCAGAGGGAGTTGAAGTTGCTCCAAAGACCTAGCCAGAATTCCTGAATAGAGCACCTCACCTCATTAACTGCATCAGGAAATACTGAGCAATTTCAGCAAAAAGATTTGTGAGTGAGATGACATCTTTATACATTGGTGAGATCTTGTGCTCAGCACACGCTTACTTCATCTGGATTCCAGGGTTGTGCCCAAGGCTGAGGAAACAAACCTAAACTTTCTTCAGCTTGCCTATTCCTGAGTGCCTTGTGTCAGCAAAACGAGCCTCATCATGTGGCTACCGGATGTCTTTTCCACCTCCCACAACACTTCCAAGGATCCCAGACAGACCCACTTCCCTAAGAACGAATGAAAAAGTCCACTTTTGTTTTTAGAGTTGTCTTTACTTCACTGGAAACAAACAGTTAGTAGGCGATGCTGGAACAGTTCTTTGTGTGTTAACAGTGTCTGAAGACTAGCTTCACATGTGGCTTCACAGGAGAAGTGAAGAAAAGGTACTGCAGGAAAAAGTTGGCACCCATCTTAATCGGAGCTGCCCAACCTGTAGCCTGTGGGATGTCTTCTGTCTGATTTCTACTTGCATGTTATTTGTGTAGCTGAGCTGTTACAATACGTTCTGGGTCCATATTGTCAAAGGCTGAACTGTCCTGCTGTGATTTATCCCAGATTTGAAGCGAGTGCCCTTCACTAGGCAATTCAAATAAATACATGCATCCTGCAAGAATTAGAAACTGAATGGAAAGTCAGTGTCCTCTTTTTTTCCACCCTTTTCAGTTGTATGTTTATCAGTTTTTAGTTTGGGCAAGAGATTCCTCTTGCCCCATTTGCTCTTGTGCTCTTGAGGCTTGAACATTCCTTTATTATTGCAAGAAGCTTCTGTTTACCTCTTTTCACCTGTGTTCTGGTTTCTGGCTCTTGTTCTTCTCTTGTTGACTCCCTGAGGGTACACAGATGGTAGCCTGAAAGCCAAAAGGAATGATACTGGAGGAGTGAGAGAGTGAAAAGGAAAAGGAGTAAGAGAGAGAAAAAAAGTAAGGAATTAAAAAAAAAAAAGGGGGGAAAAAAAAAAAAAGGCAGTGATCACAGCTGTCCTAACAGCAAAACCCTAATACATATCAGTGTGCTGGATCTTGTCAAGATACAGGTAATAATTATTTTTGGGAATGCAACCTAAACACCATTTAGTGTGTTGGCTGTAAATGTTTAGACCTGTTAAGTAAGTCAGGTATCACAGTTCCATCACAAAGTACATTCTGGCAGCTGAGAAATATGTTTTTTAAAAATTCACCGGCATGACCGCAGTTTGTCTGTTCTTTAATGGTGGACGTCAGCCTTAGAGGCACCGCACAGCAGAGTGCCTAAGCATTTCTCACATCCAGGTTAAGCCCCTTTAGACAGGACAGTATGCAGTGGGGTGAATGCACCCTATGTGCAGGAAGGAGTTAATCTCACCACTGCAGTTGGTCGGGACTGAGTAGCATTTTTTCAGAGGATAAGAAAATGCCATGACTTACAGATAAGTTGTCAGGTATTTTTAAGCATAGTGTTCTTTAGGATAGTAGGTGAAACACCGAAATATTCTTGGAGGAAGCTGATTTGCATCCAAAGTGCTTTATAAAACGAGGCTTTAAAAGAAAACAGAGTTAAGTATATGCAAATATTGTTCTTAGCATACAAAATATTACAGCTATTAGTACAATGCGCTACTGCCTTCCTAAGTTTGCACATGAAATGTAGCCAAGCTTATAAAAGGGCTATTTAGCTGCACTGACGGTGCAGGCAGGAGAACATCAGCCGCGGCAGAGGTGGGTCAGGCACTACACGGGCGAGTTCAGCAAAGCGGAGCAGGAGCGCGGCCCCGGGGCGGCCCCGGCGCNCCCGGAGCCTCACGGGGCTGGGCAGCTGCGGCGCTGCTCGTCCAGCTTCCCTTCGCGCTCTGCTCGGCCGGCTTCCCTTCTTTCGGCGCAAGAGATGCAGCGTGCGAGATGAATGGCAACAAGGAGAGAAAATTCAGCAGCTGCTGCAGAGTCTGCCCTCGGAGTGAGAGGGACTCATCGGAACAAGCAGCCAGAGCCCTCTAGCACTGAGGACTCGGTCAGCAAAGAAATCAGAGGCAAGCACTGCCTACCATACTCTGTGCACACTCACACCTCTCCCGATTCCCTGTGTTTCCATTTATATTTCCTGTCGTTTTGTCATTTCATTCCGTTTTAAAGGAATGAACCTTCCAGGAAGGACGCTGCCCATAACAGGACAAATGAAAAATACACTGATCCTTTCACTTACAGTGCTTTTTTTATGAGGTTTTTTGTTAGGACAACAATAATGTTATTTCTGTGGTCATGTCAGTACAGAGACAGTCTTCTGCCTAACTGGACTAGTGATTTTGGGAAGAAATGATAACGTTCTAAAATAACATTTTAACCAAAACAGCCTTTTGGATGTCAAGCAGACATCCAAACCCTAACTAATGAATGTAATGTTTGCCCGTGCTTTTAATCTTGACACCTCGAAGTTTGTTCTAATAAGCCTGCATGAACCTGTATTTGGATTTATGATTGTGGACTGTATTTCTTGATGTAAAATGTACATTAAAGGAACAGTTTAACACAATAACCCAAAATCTGGCCTTTGCATCTTTCGCATACACGTTGCATTTCCTTTCCACTATAGTCTTCTGCTGTGTTTCCAGCAAAAGGTAGGCAGTGAGGAGAAGTTTACTAGGCAGTGGAATACTTGTAAATGTCAACATTCAGCCTGCTTGCCAGAGCTGAGTGAACTGGTACAACCAGAAAGTTACTTACCCATGAGAGGTAGGTATGGGCAGAGGGGAAAGAAAGCAAAAGAGGACAGGAAAAACATAAAAGAATCCTGGATTGTTTCTGTAGGGTTCTGCAGGAGTAGACTTTGTTCCAATGGTATTGCAGGCCCCGTCATTTGGGGTAGCAGATGGGAGCAGCCACATGGGTCCTGATAACATCTTCTGTTTTGCAACCTCTATGTAGAAGTGGGGAATTACAGATACGGTTCTTTGCAGAACTAGCCCTCAGAGTAGAAATAGGGAAATTCAAATTCTGAAAACAGCCTTTGGTTTGCTTACCAGAACGTGTGGGGGAGGTGGAGGAAATGTGGATACCTTGCCACGGCTTATTTGGCAGGCAAACTAACCTGTTCAGGGCTGCATAAGACAGAGGGAAAGCTCCATGCTCCTGCCCATGTGAAACTTTAGAGTGGTACATAGGAGACAGAGCACACAGGGCACTTCTGAGAACTCCACTGCCATGAGTTTCTTCGCTACAGGTATCCCCGGTTTCAAGATGTGCGTAAGCACAGGCGCTACCGGCATGCAGACAGCATCTCTGCCGCAAGCCCAGGGGGTCTCAAACGGCCTTTAGCTGAGACAGTGCAGAGCCTGTAGCATGGCACAGAGTCCCGGTCACCCCGCTGCTCTCCACTCCCCGAGCTCCCGCGGGAAGGAGCCGGGGGTCTCAGTAGTCCGAGGGCGGCAGCGGGGCAAGGGCGCGGGTCTGAGCGGCCGGCCCGGGCGGCGTTGTCCAGGGTCTTGAAAGCGAAGACGAGTGCCCGTGTGGGGCAGGGGCAGTGGCAGGGGCAGGTGCCTCGGCTCCGCCGCGCTCTGCTGGGCACGGCAGCAGCTGGGGAGCCCGGGCCGGCTGAAGGACCGGGCGCTCACTGGC